>JACEEZ010023224.1:105000-125000 GCA_016584305.1 Chionoecetes opilio
CGGCTGAGGTCGCCTCCACCCATTCTACCTCCATGTATTTAACCCTCTCAGCCTCATCCCATCTCATTTTCATCCCATTTACTTATCTCATGTCTGTCCTTCGTACCCTCTGCTCATGTTTCTTTCATCCTTCCAATGCTAGCCCCAGGATGGCTTTCCCACCCTGTGATGTAGAGATTTTTTATTTTTTCCCCACCAGGAATTTCCATCCCATAGATCCATTTTTTCCTTGTTACATCATGTTTAAAGAAGGTCAGTTGATCATCCTGGACTGAGTGGCTCCTCTGTTTGTGTTGGTCAAGGTGGCTCCTCTGTTGTGTTGGTAACAGTTTGCAGACCTGTGATAAAGGTATCTTCGTGTGATTTTTTTCTTCTTTAATATCTCTCTCTCTCTCTCTCTCTCTCTCTCTCTCTCTCTCTCTCTCTCTCTCTCTCTCTCTCTCTCTCTCTCTCTCTCTCTCTCTCTCTCTCTCTCTCTCTCTCTCTCTCTCTCTCTCTCTCTCTCTCTCTCTCTCTCTTTTAACCTTGACCTTTATCAGAAGTAGAGTTTTCGATTTTTGTTTACAAGGTGATGATTAAAAATGCTGCCTGTTGAATCTGAAGATATTTTTTATATTTACACTAAAGCTGCTTCTCAAAGACTACTGTATACTGGACTTGCTATTCAATTTGGGCTATTTCCAGTGGAGGCCAATGCCGCGATTCCTGACATTTTCGAACATCACTCCCATTTCCCTTCCTTTGGTTTATCAATATAAATGATAAACTGTTATCTTCGTAAATGTTTGTTCTATAATATTATCAAATAAAAAACAGTAAAACACACTAAAGAAATGTCATTATGAGACTATGAAGAAATATGCATGAATTTAATATTCACTTAAACTCTTTGCCATTTAATATTTTGTGAGACAACATTTAAGATGGAGCATATCAATAGAAGCGGATTTTCATTAGCTTTCCATTGATATATTTTGTTTTCTGATAAATGAATTAGCACCATGCATAAATTAGCGTTAACTAAATAAATAGCATCATCAAGCGGAAAATTACCCGATTGATGATGTTATTTATTTAGTTAGCGCTAATTTATGCATAGTGTCAATTCAATTATCAATAAACGAAATATGTCAATGGAAAGCTAATAAAATTCCACTTCTATTGATATATTTCATGTAAAATGTTTTATCGCAAAATATTAAATGGCGAAGAGTTTAAGTGAATATTAAGCTCATGCATATTTCTTCAGTCTCTCATAATGGCATTTCTTTAGTGTATTATACTGTTTTTTATTTGATAATGTTATAGAACAAATATTTACGAAGATAACAGTGAGATCATTTATATTGATAAACCATAGTCTATTGAATTCATGGAACACTTTTTTGCTTGTCGATCCGATTGATGATGTTATTTCTTTAGTCAACGCTAATTTATGCATAGTGCTAATTCATTTATCAGAAAACTAAATATATCTATGAAAAGCTAATGAAAATCCGCTTCTATTGATATGCTCCATCTTAAATGTTGCCGCACAAAATATTAAATGGCGAAGAGTTTAAGTGAATATTAAGTTCATGCATATTTCTTCAGAGTACTAATATCTTTAGTGTGTTTTACTGTTTTTTATTTGATAATATTATAGAACAAACATTTATGAAGATAACAGTATATCATTTATACTGATAAACCAAAGGAAGGGAAATGGAAGTGATGTTCGAAACTTTTTTTTTACCTTGCCGATCGGCCTCCACTGGTCATGGGCGGGTTGGCGCGGAGCGCTAATAGCAAGTTCAGTATACAGTAGTCTTTGTGCTTCTCATATACTGTTTTTCATTTATGCGTCGCTTTTATCTCTTATGGTGTTTTCATGTATGTTATCTTTAATTGTTGTGTTTTTTAGGTTTTTTTTCTATGGCATTATTGCGCTCTTTGTTACTGTTCTTCATCTTTTGTTATAACTATGGTTCAATATTTTTTTCCTAGGTCTATGTGTTATTCATATTCGCTCTTCGTTTAAGTCTACATTTCGTGTCTTGTTCACTGTTTTCCTAGTTTTAACAGTTTGTAACATTTTTTGTTATTTTTTCATTTGTATAAAATATGCACTTACTAACTCACAATAGATAGTATGCACGTGACGTCATGATCACGTGACAAAACAATAACAAAGCGACTCTGGTCGTGGGGTTGGTCGAGGAACCTGGGGGAAAAGTTTACTTACCAGAGTAGTTTTTCCCCTACCAAATACATTTCTCAGTATAAACGATATACTGTTATCTTCGGAAAGGTTTGTTATATATAATAATTACATAAAATACAGTACAAAACACTAAATAAATGTCATTATGGGACTCTGAAGAAATATGCATAAACTTAAAATTCACTTAAACTCGTCGCCATTTGACATTTTGTGGGACAACTTATAATATGGATCATATCAATAGAAGCGAAATTGTGGTAGCTTTCCATTCCTATATTTCGTTTTCTGATAAATGAATTAGCACCATGCATAAAGTAGCGTTAACTTAATAATAACATCATCAATCGGGGTAGGAATAAGCAGACGCGCTGCCCTCCTCGCTCACCACTATACAGTACAGCTCATTATAATTGCTACTTTTGCAGTGCTTAAGGTGTGTATTAAACTGCAGTGCGAATTGATTATTCTTTATGATATGTAGACATGGGTAATCTTTAAAATGCGGGCAAAATGAGGCCTTTCCGACAATTTTTAAAGTGATCATCATTATTAATACTTCAAATTACATAGGTAAGGATTACTTCTGACTTTGTACTCAATTCCTGGTTGAAAGTATCAATTTACCGCCGTAGTAAATGATGAGTCATGATATCCTTTCACTTGTGCCACGGAATGGTATAGGGATAACTCTTTATTCCCTATTTTCTTGCATTTTTCAATGTAACGAGGAATAAATTCAGAGTCCAACAGAAGGACATAGTCTGACAGATGAACATCATCAATCACTTTCCCAGCCATCAATAAAGAGGTTAGTAAGCTTGAGTGTACCGCGTTTATAAGGGAAGTGATGCCATTTGTTTACATCACCCCACGGCCAGTGTATGCTTGGGGATGGAGCTTCGTGACGTCAGTGCATAATATCTATGGGCTATATTCAAGAATGCTCGTCAAATCCCGGCCGGTGGAGATTTTCCACCGTCGTACCTCCACTGGTGACATCTACAAGAATTGCCCGACTGGTAGATATTTGACAGGCGTACCAACACAAGCGAGCCCAACGCGGCATCAGTATTTTGACTGTTTTATACATATCTAATACATTTTACTAGTGAAATTTATCATTTCTGACATTAAAATAATAGCTAAGTTAGTGTTCGCCACTTGTCTGAGGCGTTGGTGCAGAAAAAATTGGCCTGAGTAATGCGTGCGAGTACATTTGAACGGCCCGCCAGTACTGCTGGTACAATGGCTGACCTCCATCTCCCGCCGCCGCTCGGCTTCCTCACAAGTTCACCCACCTATATAAGGCCTCCTGGACCAGATTTTACCCTAATGATGACACGTGTGCATTCACAAGGTATGCATGTTACTCTCGGTTGTGTTGAAAACTCACCTGTAATGGTTTGGGAAGAAATACGATGGAATAAGTGGAGAGCGGGATGAAGGTGGGATGTGCAAGTTGTCGCGAATCAGCTGACTCAAACCTCCACCCCTGAGCTCGACGCGTTGCGTCGTATGTTGATTCTTGTATACCGATTCGCGATGCAACGGGTGGAGAAAAGTTCTTGAATATAGCCCTATATCGGTCTCTTCATAATGTTCTCATACATTAAAGAAAACACGTACACACATACACATACACACACACACACACACACACACACACACACACACACACACACACACACACACACACACTGTGTGTGTGTGTGTATGTATGTGTGTGTGTGTGTGTATTCATTTAGTTGTATTCATATAGTTATATTGTAGAGGGCCTGAGCTACACTCGTATGGCCCCGTCTCCATAGCTACATTACTTTTTTTTATTTGCTTCCTTCCTTAGTGCTTAGTGGTGGCCGAAGTCATCATCCCAGGAGGCGGGACACAACCCCCTGACTAACATCTGGCATTCATTAACTGCTGGGACAGGGGCTCCGGTTTTAAGGAGACCGCCCATCTTTCTCCGCTCCACCCGGGGATCGAACCCGGGACTTCTCGGTTGTGAACCGGAAGTGCTAACCACTACAGTACACAGAGTACCAGGGTAACGGCTGGAGATCATGTGTCCAGCCATAGACCACTGTATACCTGGACTGCGCACGGAATATATATATCGGCCTGTCGCACAAGGGGCTGAAGTCGGAGGGCCGCTCGGATTCATATATATATATATATATATATATATATACGGATCATAGAGACTGGTTTATCAGTATATATGATATACTGTAATCTTCGTAAATGTTTGTTCTATAAAATCATCAAATAAAAAACAGTAAAACACGCTAAAGAAATGCCATTACGAGACTATGAAGAAATATGCATGAACTTAATATTCACTTAACTCTTCGCCATTTAAAACTTTGCGAGTCAACTTTTATAATAAAGGGTATCAATAGAAACGCAATTTTATTAGCTTTCCATTGCTATATTTCGTTATCTGATAAATTTATTAGAACCATGCATAAATTAGCGTTAACTAAATAAATAAAATCATCAATCGGGTAATTTTCCCGATTGATGATGTTATTTATTTAGTCAACGCTAATTTATACACGGTACTAATTCATTTGTCAGAAAACGAAATATAAAAGTAAATAAATAAATAACATCATCAATCGGGAAAATTACCCGATTGATGATTTTATTTATTTAGTTAACGCTAATTTATGCATGGTTCTAATGATTCTTTGCCCATGGTTCTTTGCCCGGCTCGCGAGCCACAGGCGGCTTTAGTCTAGTAGTCCAGTGGACCCAACGTGCACCCCCTGGACAATCTAATGAGACCTACTTTTTTAGATGCACAAATATGTCTAGAAAACAAAAATCAATGTCAACACTGTCAATTAATGTCCCATGGGGTTCGCATGGCGGCCATCGTCGATCGCGAAATATTTGACTTTCTCGAAGTTACCAAAATGTCCATAAAATCACAAATAATGTAGTTACAAATTTAATTTTGGTGCCCACGTGACAAGAATAACATGGCCTATTGTAATAAGAACAATTAATGCAGTAATTGGTACAAGTTGAGTCATGGAACGGCAAAAACCTAAAAAAAGGCGGAAAAATTACTTCGGTTTCGCCGACAACTTCTATCTATAATAATATAAGCGAAAGTGTGTCTGTCTGTCTGTCTGTCTGTCTGTGTGTGTGTGTGTGTGTGTGTGGTATAGGGTTCGCCCCCCGTGGCCCAATCACATCATATGGCACATTTTTGGAACCAGGTCGACTAGGGGAAGGTTTTAAGCCCACTTATGAAATGTTCCGATCACTTTTTTTTTTCTTTTTTTTTGCAGCCTATTAGCGAGAATTGTGAAAAAGAAGTGGGTTGCGAGAATTGAGGAAACCTTGATGTAGGGTGATGGGTAATGGGTGAGTGAATGGGTGGGGTGATGGGTAATGGGTGTGGGGTGATGGGTGAGTGAATGGGTGGGGGGTGATGGGTTGGGGGTGATGGGTGATGGGTGAGGGAATAGGTGGGGGATGATGGGTAATGGGTGAGTGAATGGGTGTGTGGTGATGGGCAATGGGTGAGTGAATGGGTGGGGGGTGATGGGTAATGGGTGAGTGAATGGGTGGGGGGTGATGGGTAATGGGTGAGTGAATGGGTGGGGGGAATACATACATTTCTACATCCATGATTTCAGGAAAGTTAGAAGGGGCTATCTGGAGAGTCCGTGTTTGGTGGGCCGAAGGCCCACCAAACACAGGTGGTGGGCCGAAGGCCCACCAATAGCCCTCCGCAGGAGCTAGCCAAAAAGTCCGCCCGGAGGGCGGCTTTGCGGCTAGTTCAACATAAATGACAATAACTTCACTAATATACAACATACTGGTCAGTTTAACATATCAAAATCATCGTCTATTATTCCCCCATCTAATGCAGTCAAACAATTGACATACATATATGATTATCATACACTAATTGTTACCAATGTAACCCACCCCCCTAGTGAAACTTTACTTACATCAAATACATACATTCGATAAAACTTAATTTTATATCATATTTTACCAGTTAATCATGGGCAACTAGATAATACAACTTAGTATTGTTCAGTTGCCATTTGTAAACACTGTTTTGCTCCATATGTCATGTCATATATGTATAAATATTGTATATATATGTTTGTTTCTCATACAATACTGTATTGCTCATGTGTATCGCTAACCTGTATACGATGTCAATTAACACTACTTTCCTTCTCCTTAGATGCATCGGTGATAGTGATAGTGTAGATGGTATGTCAGTGACCTTGTTACCCTTATCTGTGTGTTGTTACAGGTAACAGGGGTCAACCCGAGTAAGAATACTTACAACTGTTGGTGACACAGTAGGGGTTGATTGCCTCAGACGTGCAAGGTTGATGGGTAGGCGTATACCGTCCTAGCCAGACACTTCAGATGGTAGTTGAATAAAAGTGGTCGAGCGGTTGTTTTATAAGGCTTGTTAATCAGTAAGTACCAGAACAATAATTACAAGATATATATACATATCTGTACACTGAGATGTATACAATAATAAAGTCACAGGGTTCTTTACAACGGCCAATGAAACTAATGTCTAATAGACAGAGACAGAACAGTTAATGTCGTGACAAGGTACTCCACACCATCAGGTGTGTGAGTACACACAGACTCTCAGAGGAGTCTGCTCTCGGAGCGCTAAGGGTCGCGGCTCCTGTCCTCTCTCCGGCTAGTTGCAGCATATGAGGAAAGCTGCCCGGAAGCTGTTGTTCCGGTGAGCCGGTGAGCGAAGTGTTTGCGTCGGGCTTCCCAAGACCAGGCTATGCACGTCATCATGATGGGATGGCGTGGCTGCTTGGGTCAGCATAATGTCATCAAAAGGTGGCTGTAACTCAGCACGACAGGCGCCGGTACAAGACACACAGACACTCAGACATCCTGTATTAGTATCGATTAACACATACATATAATATAACCAGTACGCTAATAACCTAACATTATGTGTGGCACATCCGTAGCTCTTTCTAGTGGTGGAATATAACTGAACTAAATCATGGCTAGCACGAGGAAACGAAAAAGCGACAAAATATCAGCCAGATCTGAAAACCCTAAATGCCCATCATGTATCATACACGCAATAGACATCCGAGACTATGGTCCCTTGACATCTTTCAGAAATGTGAGAGGAAACCAGATGAAAAATTAGCATATATACATGAAATCCGTGAAAATCGAATGGCTGAACCTCTCAATTCACCTCGCCGTATGGAAGCAGTGTGTGCTCTGATACCAGAGACTCTCGAAGGCGTTGACTTGGAGATGATAGGATACCACAGACCATGTTACCAGCGCTTCACAGCAAGCTTACATCGCTTGAATGATTCGACCGTAGCATCTATGTCCACGAAGCATCACTCTCCGCGCAAACTGTCATCTGCTGAGAGTTCCCAACTATTCCCACCTGAATGTATGTTCTGCGAGAAGTTTGAAATAAAGGTATCTGGAAAAACCGAGAGACCCATCAAATTCCTATCATGGAAACACAAAGAGCCTGCTTGGAAAAGCATCGAGTCCCAGGCCCTTGAACTGGGAAAGACTCGTCTATACCGACAGGTGAAAGAAAAGGACTTATTTGCCGTTGAAGCACAGTTCCATTCCGAATGCAGAATGTCCTTCACCACGGAATATCGAAATCACATCCGGGCACAGAAGCGAGAGGAGAACCGTAACGTAGACACTGATCAGGCCCATAGGGCTGCTGCCCATAACGCAGCCTTCAACTTGGGGTCAGGATTTGACTCTGTTATTTGTAATTATACCAAATGTCAATTACTCACTTCTACTGACAGCGTACCTAGCTGCCCTACATGACTTGTTAAAGTTTAATAGAAAGTAAACATTGTTTTCTGACTTTTCTCGAATGTTTGTATTTGACAACATAAAGTTTCACTAGAGGGGTGGGTAACATTGGTAACAATTAATGTATGATAGTCATATATGTATGTCAATTGTTTGACTGCGTTAGATGGGGGAATAATAGACGATTATTTTAATATGTTAAACTGACCAGTATGTTGTATATTAGGGAAGTTATTGTCATTTATATTGAAAGTTGTCGGCGAAACCGAAGTAATTTTTCCGCCTTTTTTAAGGTTTTTGCCGTTCCATGACTAAACTTGTACCAATTACTGCATTAATTGTTCTTATTACAATAGGCCATGTTATTATTGTCACGTTGGCACCAGAATTAAATTTGTAACTACATTATTTGTGATTTTATGGACATTTTGGTAATTTCGAGAAAGTCAAATATTTCGCGATCGACGATGGCCGCCATACGAACCCCATGGGACATTAGTTGACAGTGTTAACATTGATTTTTGTTTTCTAGACATATTTGTGCATCTAAAAAAGTGTGTCTCATTAGATTGACCAAGGGGTGCACGTGGGGTCCACTGGACTACTAGACTACTTGTGGTTGTGACCACTTAGTATGCGGCTCTCGGATAATGATAGTAATAATGGTAATGGTAATAGTAATGATAAAAATAGTAATAAATATGATACTGATAATAGTAATAATAGTAATGATAATAATAATAATAATTATTATTATTATAATAGTAATAATAATAATAATAATAATAATAATAATAATAATAATATAGTATATTTAGTTTATATGTAAAATGCATATTTTCATAAGGAAAGATGCAAGGTAAAGCCACATTTAGAGATCAATTTCTTAGTTCACTGCAGTACAGGAACCGTACGCATTCATTATGGGACACCTACGATACACGTCTAAGCCAGTGATGCCGCTCTGGGGTTTTCTAACCTAGATCTGTTATTTTCTTCAATGTGGGCTTCTGGGCGTTTTTTCAATAAAATGACATAAATCTCGGTTTTTTCAATGGTCAAATAGCTCAATGTGAAGTTTTATTAGTAGAGTTTGTAATATGTTGAAATGTACAGTAGGACACGATTTAGAAATTCATTTATGGCTAAAAATACTCGTCTGGGTTGTTAAAGACACGTTCAGGACGTCCACCTCGGAGAGGTTAAGGCTGATTACTAGTGACAATAATTATGATATATCATTAGGATAATATTACCAGGTGTTATTCTTATCAAAAATTATATTATATTGCACCAGCAGTTAAGTGTTTGATTTAGTACAGTTACGCGAACTTGCAGTAGGTGTGGCATTCTCAGTTAATGCGTTTTACCGAAGTGGCTCCCTAGCTTTGAAAAATCAGCGAATGACACTGAACTACACAATATGTGCAGTGTGTGTCTATTTGTGTGATTATTGCATAAATCTCATGCTTAATTAAACGAAAAAAATCTGCTTAAATAAGAAAAATTACATACGTTTTTTTTTCCCATTTATTTTTTTGCAATATGTTATTTTTCTTTTGTGTTCTCAAAATGAGCTGTGATCAACAAAATTAATGTCTATATATCTATCTACCTTCAGTATGTGTGTCTGCGTGCGTGTGTGTGTGTATGTGTGTATGTGGGCAGAGCTGGGCACTAAATACATTGAATTTATTTAAATACTAAATACTAAATACATTTTTCGAATATATTTAAATAATAAATAGTAAATACATCAATTGTATTTAAATAAATTTGTAAATACATTTTGAATACACACACATTTTAAAATGTCCGAAAAAAAATGG
The DNA here is from genome assembly GCA_016584305.1 of Chionoecetes opilio. NCBI lineage: Eukaryota > Metazoa > Arthropoda > Malacostraca > Decapoda > Majidae > Chionoecetes > Chionoecetes opilio. Next base: position 114,859 of record JACEEZ010023224.1, read on the forward strand.
ATTTCCTTAGGATTTCCTTAGATTTTGGGTTTCCTTAGAAATTTCCTTCTCAGGCCTACATTTCCTTCAAATCAGGACATTTCCTTGCAAGTGTAAACATTGGTTCACTGTAACATTAGAGTTGCCAGATAGTTGGGCGGGTTTATGGCCAAGTTAACTGATTCAAAAGTTTTTAAATTTTTCTATTATACGTATTTAAATACAATGTATTCAAATACTCATAAAAGTATTTAAATACTGTATTTAAATACATGACAACGAATGTATTTATAAATACATTTCTAAATACACAAATGTATTTAAATACGTACTTAAATACAATTGTAATTAAATACTGCCCAGCTCTGTATGTGGGCAATGTAAATGTAAGAAATTTATACATAGAGACTGCACAGGCCTTCCTGTGTATGCCATCGTGAACTTTTTTAACACAAGATGTCAATACACATGTGAAAAATGTTCGCGAAACCTACAGGGTGATAATGGTGACCGGCAGTTTGCGCTTGTTTATGCCCTAATAGACAGGGAAAAGGAGGCAAATCATGGAAAGTGACGGAAATGGTGCTGCTCTCAAACCGAATCATGGTTCAGAGATGCAGGAGAGACCCATGTCAGATTTTAAACAGAGTAGGGACACTACTACTACCACCGTAAAAAATAGAAACCTTGACAAAGACGAAAGCAAGAAGAAAGCATGCTATTTTTACAGGAATAATTAATCGCTGTCGATTCGGTCGAAGGGGTCAAGAATTCAGGTTTGGAGCAATTGTAATTGTAATTGTAATTGTAATTTAATTGAAATGTTATTTATTACACATTTTTGGGGTAATTGTAATTGGAATTGTAATTGTGTATTTTAATTTACAAGTGATTGTAATTGTAATTTAGCTTTAAAATCAACAAGTAATTGTAATTTAGCTTTAAAATCAACAAGTAATTGTATTTGTAATTGTAATTGACTGTTTAAAAGCACAGCAATTACAATTACATCATACAAAATTACAAATATTACGTTGATATACTGAAATGAGAGAGAGAGAGAGAGAGAGAGGAGAGAGAGAGAAGAGAGAGAGAGAGAGAGAGAGAGAGAGAGAGAGAGAGAGAGAGAGAGAGAGAGAGAGAGAGAGAGAGAGAGAGAGAGAGAGAGAGAGAGAGAGAGAGAGAGAGAGAGAGAGAGAGAGAGAGAGAGAGAGAGCGAGAGAGAGAGAGAGAGAGAGAGAGAGAGAGAGAGAGAGAGAGAGAGAGAGAGAGAGAGAGAGAGAGAGCGAGAGCGAGAGCGAGAGCGAGAGCGAGAGAGAGAGAGAGAGGAGAGAGAGAGAGAGAGAGAGAGAGAGAGAGAGAGAGAGATATATATATATATATATATATATATAGAGAGAGAGAGAGAGAGAGAGAGAGAGAGAGAGAGAGAGAGAGAGAGAGAGAGAGAGAGAGAGAGAGAGAGAGAGAGAGAGAGAGAGAGAGAGAGAGAGAGAGAGAGAGAGAATATAGGCTATAACATCTCTTAGCACCATATCATAAGCCTTCTCCATGAGCATAGGCGCACGAGCCGGGGGGACAAAAATGTTTGGGCAGAGTAGCCACAATAGCAGAGCTATTCAACTGGCGGCCCGTGAGCCAAAACCGGCCCTTGCTAGTGGTTTTTGATTGGCCTTTTGACAGACTCAGAAGAATTTCAATATATTTATTAATTTTGCTCATTTATCTAAGTATTTATCAAATTTCACTTTTAATTTTCCTTAAAATGGACAGCCTAAACTGTCCTTTTCTGTCAGGAACCGTACGTGTCCAGTGAGTGTCCAATGTCCAGGGCAGGGATGCTCGAAAATCCCTCGTAAGTGACAACTTATGAGTGTATGGCTACAATAACCGTACGAGGGTAGACCGAGGTTGATACTCGAACAGAGACGGCACTCCCGTACGGTGATCGCTGGGCCTCTGGGTGGGGAATATTAGGGATATTCTAGGGATGTGGGGAAATTCTGCTGACCAATCACAGAGCAACGCCTCGCATGATCTGGCCAATCACGTTGCTCTCAGCTGTCAGGGAGCCCGAGAAAGAAATTTAAAGAGACAACTTAAAATGCAGCTAGACTGTTAAGCGTCTGTGTGCGTGTGTACGTCAGACAATGACACCATCACCACCGCATAACGGCCAAACTTGTATGATGAACTAACTATACGTTTTGAGTCAAGAAGTCGACCGATATATATATATTTAATATATTAGGCTTGCCCTAATATGAATCTATTGCAAGTATAGCTATTGTATGTCAAATATGATATATATGGAGTCAATGATGCAATAAATACATCACATTTCAAACAGGCAAGGATGAAATGGCTCTATAATACACAATCAACATAAAAACTAGTGATACAACTTGTATTTTGGCGTTTTTGTTTTTTTCTTTTTTACATCACAAAGGACTGGCCAAGGGCACAACAAAAATGGGTAACACAAAGCCCGCTTGGTTGCCAGTCCCTATAAAGAAGACAGTAAGAGAAAAAATTAAAAAGAGGGGTGAGCCATTTTAGTTCGGGAGGTGTCTTGTTACTCTTCTTTTGAAAAGATTTAAGTCATAGGAAAGTGGAAAAATAGAAACAGGAAGAGAGTTCCAGAGTTTACCGGTGAAAGGGATGAAAGGGTAAAGATACTGATTAACTCTTGCATTAGAAAGATGGACAGAATAGGGATGAGAATGAGTAGAAAGTCTTGTGCAGCGAGGCCGCGGGAGGGGGGGAGGCGGGGGAGGGAGTTAGCAAGTTCAGAAGAGCAGTGAGCATGAAACTAACGGTAGAAGAGAGCAAGAGAAGCAACATTGCGGCGGTGATTTAAAGATTGAAGACAGTCAGTCAGAGGAGAGGAGTTGATGAGACGAAAAGCTTTTGACTCAACCCTGTTTAGGAGAGCTATATGAGTGGATACTCCCCAAACATGTGAGACATACTCCATACATGGGCGGATAAGGCCCCTGTAGAGAGCAAGTAGTTGGGAGGGAGAAAAAAAAGGACGCAGACGCCACAGGACACCTAACTTCTAAGAAGCTGTTTTAGCAAGAGATGAGATGTGAGATTTCCAGTTCAGATTTTTAGTAAAGGATAGTCCTAGAATGTTCATTGTAGAAGAGGGAGACAGTTGAGTGTCATTAAAGAAGAGGGGATAGTTATCTGGTAGGTTTTGTCGAGTAGATATGTAAAGAAATTGGGTTTTTGAGGCATTGAACAAAACAAGGTTTGCTTTGCCCCAATCAGAAATTATAGAAAGATCAGAAGTTAGGCGCTCGGTGGCATCTCTCCGTGAATCACTTAGTTCCTGTTGAGTTAGACGTCTAATAAACGACGTTGAAAAATGCAGGGTAGAATCATCAGCGTAGGAGTGGATAGGGCTTTGAATTAGACTTAGAAGATCTTTAATGAATAATAGAAAGAGAGTGGGTGATAGGACAGAACCCTGGGGAACACCACTATTGATAGATTTAGGAGAAGAACAATGTCCGTCTACAGTAGCTGCAATAGAACGGTTTGAAAGGAAACATAAGATGAAGGTAAAGAGAGAATGATAGAAACCGAATGAGGGGAGTTTGGAAATTAAAGATTTGTGCCAGGCTCTATCAAAAGCTTTTGACATGTCAAGAGCAACAACAAAAGTTTCACCGAAACCCCTAAAGGAGGATGACCAAGATTCAGTTAGGAAAGCTAGAAGATCGCCAGTAGATCGCCCTCTACGAAAACCGTACTGACGATCAGATACAAGATTGTGAACAGATAGATGCTTAAGAATCTTCTTATTAAGTATAGATTCAAAAACTTTAGAAAGGCAGGAAGTCAAAGCTATAGGACGGTAGTTTGAAGGATTAAAACGGTCACCCTTCTTAGGAACAGGTTGGATGTGAGCAAACTTCCAGCAAGAAGGAAAGGTGGAAGTAGATATACAAAGACGGAAAAGTATGACCAGGCAGTGTGCAAGCACAGAAGCACAGTTTTTAAGAACAATAGGGGGGACTCCGTCAGAACCGTAAGCCTTCCGAGGATCTAGGCCAGAAAGGGCAAAGAAAACATCATTACGAAGGATCTTAATGACAGGCATAATATAGTCAGAGGGTGGAGGAGAAGGAGGAACAAGCCCTTCATCAACCAGAGTGGAATTTTTAGCAAAGGTTTGAGCAAAGAGTTCAGCTTTAGAAGTAGATGAGACAGCTGTGGAGCCATCTGGGTGAAGCATAGGAGGGAAAGATGAAGAAGAAAAATTGTTAGAGATGTTATTTGCTAGATGCCAGAAGTCACGAGAGGAATTTGATTCAGAAAGATTTTGACATTTTCTATTAATGAAAGAGTTTTTGGTAAGTTGAAGTAAAGATGAAGTAAATTGATGTCTTGCCGCCTCAAACCTCACTCTCGTTGGAAGCTACGGGTGGTCCCGAGCACCCGTAGCCTCGCAGTCCCGTAACAAGGGAGAAAATGGTTTGAGCATTAACCGTGGAGGCGCTACGAGGTAAAAGCCTCGTTGGGTAATACTTATGGTCCCGTAACTCCTTCGAGCATCTACCCCCGGTAGCGGTATACTATTCTCGTTCGTCAGTTTGCTCCGGAGTTATTGTATATTTATATATATACTAGCCGCAAAGCCGCCCTCCGGGCGGACTTTTTGGCTAGCTCCTGCGGAGGGCTATTGGTGGGCCTTCGGTCCACCAAACACAGACTCTCCAGATAGCCCCTTATAACTTTCCTGAAATCATGGATGTAGAAATGTATGTATTAACGCCAACCCATTCACATCACCCCCAACCCATTCACTCACCCATTACCCATCACCCCCACCCATTCACTCACCCATTACCCATCACCCCCCACCCATTCACTCACCCATTACCCATCACCACACACCCATTCACTCACCCATTACCCATCATCCCCCACGTATTCCCTCACCCATCACCCATCACCCCCAACCCATCACCCCCCACCCATTCACTCACCCATCACCCGACACCCATTACCCATCACCCCACCCATTCACTCACCCATTACCCATCACCCTACATCAAGGTTTCCTCAATTCTCGTAACCCACTTTTTTTCACAATTTTCGCTAATAGGCTGCTAAAAAAAAAAAAAAAAAAAGTGATCGGATTAACCCATAACTGGACTTAAAACCTTCCCCTGGTCAACCTGGTTCCAAAACTGTGCCATGTGATGGGATTGCGCCACTGGGGACGGAACCTAGAGCGGACACACAGACACACACACTTTCGCTTATATTATATATATATATATATATATATATATATATATATATATATATATATATATATATATATATATATATATATATATATATATATATATATATATATATATATATATATATATATATATATATATTAGGCTGTCCCAGTTTTTGAGTTCCTAAAGTTTGTTATGCACTACCCCCTAATTTATTCCACTCCTGAAAACATGCCAGCAAGATTAACTTCATTCGTGTTCTTCAATTTTAAGGGTCCCCTCAAACCATGTGTTACTATTGCTGAACGGCTACTCTCTACCTTATATTAATTGTATCATGGTTTTTTTGAAGTTATGGATACAAGACAGCAAGAAACTGTGTCAATGAAATTTCGCCCATTTTTTTCTTTCTTCATGTGTAATTAAATAAAGGGGTGTGCGATTTGGTTCTTGCAAAAATAAACTCCCCATGTGAGGCTGGGACACCCTAATATATATATATATATATATATATATATATATATATATATATATATATATATATATAATATATATATATATATATATATATATATATATATATATATATATATATATATATATATATATATATATATATATATATATATATATATATATATATATATATATATATATATATATATATATATAAGTAAATAAATATATATTTTTTTTTTTTTTTCAGCAATTAGTTCAATTTATACTATGAAAAATGTAATTGAAATATGTGATTGAACACCATCTTTGCTGTAATTGTAATTGTAATTGTAATTTGAAAATATTAAAATTGAGTGATTGTAATTGTAATTGTAATTTAAAAAAAATCCATTCCTTGTAATTGTAATTGTAATTGTAATTGAGTAGCTGGATAAGTCATCCTAATTGTAATTGTAATTGACCCAAACCAATGTAATTACTCCAAGCCTGGACTCAAGATTGCCCGTTCGCCCATCCCAATATGTGCAATAAGTTTAAAATGCATGGTAAGGATCCTGTTTTAAGGGATGTAAAAACAGGTGACAAGTGCATCTACCTTCACCCACCTATAGTGGGGTGGCTTATGGCCAAAAAATAACCAAATCGTTACACGCTGACCCAAAGCACCAAATTTGGTACATGCATAGTTTAGGTCAATAAAAAAAAAATTGGTGGAGGGTACCTGATTTTAAAGGTCAAGGTCATGGTCAGGTCAAGGTCAAAGGTCAAAAGGGGGTAGTACTGTCATTTCAGGTGGCAGTTTATTTTTACCATGCTTTATGTAGTGTAGTTACTAACAGCATTGCTGATGGTGTGCGTTTTTCTGTTTCAGGGTGCTTCCTGGCTGAGGACTGAAATCAGCCCAGGCAAGTAGAGGAGAGTTTGCATTTCAATCTTGGACACAACATGGATTGGTCAAAGTGCATTATATGCGGTACAGCAGACGGTGCTTTAAAGTGTCCTGCAACACAACAGGATGGCAAAGGTTCACAAGCATACGAGGACTTCATGAAAAATGTACAGGGGTTTAAAGAACTGAAATCATTGCCTGCCTGTATTTGTTTCGATGATGATGTGACTGCAAACGATCTCAATGTAAATTGTGCCAAGTGGCATAAAAACTGTCATTTGTTATTTGCCAAATCAAAACTGCTAAGGGCACAGGAGAGAAATGCTAGAAAGAGGAATGTTGACCACTCTGGCGATGGTGCTAGTACTGGACAAAGAAAGTCCAAACGGGTATCTCTACCTGATGAACTCAAGTGTTGCAACATGTGTATATTTTGCAAGAAGTCAGATGGTGTGCTTCACAGGTGCGGAACTTTAGGACTAGACAAAACACTGCCGAGAACAAGCAGAAGCACTACAGGATACTGATTTGTTAGCTACTATTGCGGGTGGGGATCTTGTTGCTATTGAAGCAAAGTATCACAAACAATGCATGGATGCATTCCGCGTTCGATACAGAAGTTACAAACGATCTCAGGCTACATTATCGGATTCAACTGATCAATCAATGACAGACTCGAGGGTATTCGCAGAAATAATATCTTTCATTGAAACGAATGTCGAGGAGGGGGAGTACATATTTCCATTAGCAGATCTGCACAAAATGTGTGTAACTCGCTTAGCAGCCTTGGGGTATGAGAAACAGGTGAATAAGACACGACTGAAAAAAGAACTTCGGGGTCATTACCAGGATCAGTGTCAGGAACAATCAGTTGGCAAGCAAACAGTCCTTGTTTTTAATGAAGGCCTTCAAAAGCTCTTGAAAGAGGAGTTGAACTCGCGTGATTTTGAGAAAGACGCTCTCTCAATGGTACACGTGGCAAAGGTAATACGACAAGAAATCTCCAAGACAAAATTCCGTACATATGATGGAAGTTTCACCACAGATTGCCAAGATGATTCAGTGCCAAATTCTCTCAAGGTCTTGATCTCCATGTTGTTATATGGATCAAACATCAAGGAGCAGACAGCAGGAAATTCACAAGCATGTCTGACAATATGCCAGCTGATTAGATTAAATTCCAAAGAAAAGCCCAAAGTAGCAGAGAAACCACGTCACCAAAAGACCAAAGAACCACCGCTTCCCTTGTACATAGGCTTGAGTGTCCACACTCAAACCCGGAGCAGGAAAATGTTGACTCATCTCCATGAACTCGGAATCAGCGTCAGCTATGAAAGAGTGTTAGAGGTGGAAGACTGGCTGACAAATGCAGTGTGTGAACGATACCAAGAGGAGGGTTTGGTATGCCCTGTGCAAGTCCTTGACGGTGTGTTCACAGCAGGGGCGCTAGATAATCTGGATCACAATCCAACATCACAAACAGCTGAAGGATCATTCCACGGCACGAGTATCAGTGTGTTCCAGTTTCCTGCAGAGAATAACCAAGGAACGAGTAGAGAGCCCATCAAAATACCACCACAGGCCCAAATTAGAAATCCATCCCTTCCAGATAATTTTCGAATAGTTCCAGCTGTCGCTTGCAACACAGTCACTGTCAATGTCACAGAGGCAGCAGCTATGGAAGACGCTGAACCACCTGTGCTACGTGAAGCAATACGCGAGGAAAATCAGTGGTTAGAGGAAAGGATACCAGTAGCTGAAAAGGACATATTAGAAAAAGGTGATATCATGGCATGGGCCGCGCATCATTCTGCACGCCAAGATGAAGTCAATGATATTCCTGGGAAAAGTGTCCTATTGCCACTCTTCTATGAAAAGGCTGCAACGATGGCTATGGTCAAGCACGGAATGGACGTACTGAAAGAAATAACAACAGTACGAACCCTGGGCAAGTACCCGTTATTGCGGTGGACCAGCCTCTCTTTGCTTTGGCCAAATATGCACAGTAGAAATGGTCTGAAAGCCTAGGTGAGTCTGAATATGTCGTTGTCCTGGGAGGCTTACATACTGAGATGGCATTGTGGAGAATGGTTGGGGATCTCTTGGAAGGATCTGGTTGGTGTACTGCCCTTACTGAGAGTAGTGTTGCTACAGCTGGAACCGCTGACTCCTTCCTGAAGGCTGCCCACTTAACCAGAACACGGCATGCACATCAGGTGACTGCCTGATCAGGTGCTGCCTCTTGCAAAGTTGCAGCGTGATTCCTTTCATGAAATGTGTCCAGATGGCAGCATACTTTTCGAAGACTGGAGAACTGACATGACACACAACAGTCCAACCTTTGCATTCTGGGACAGGATTCTTCAGCTGGAGCTGTTGGTGCCTATCTTTGTGAGGTCACACAGAGAGAAGAATTTCGCTCTCTATGTAGAAGTATTGGAAGCATTGGCACCATGGTTCTTCGCGCTTGATCGCACGAATTACTCTTGTTGGCTACCAGTACACATCAAAGACATGAAGACTCTTCCACCAGCAATCAGAGAGCAGTTCAAGAAAACTGTGTGTTCCTGAAGGGTAAGCGACTATTCTCAGCCATGCCACTAGACCAAGCACACGAGCAGAACAATGAAAAAGTGAAAGGTTCCGGTGGTGCAGTTGGCCTGACTGCGAACCCGGCTGCCTTGAAACGATGGATGATTGCAGGTCCTGAGCAGGCAAGGATTCTCGATGAGTTTGAGGAGATGAGCAACCTGTCTGAAGAGCCTTCTTTCCAGAGTCACGAGCAAGGAAGTGCCACTCAGGAAATATTCCACAAACAAGTCAACAATATGTGTGATGCTATTGAATCAATGGGCAACCCGTTTTTTAACACAGCAAAGGAACTCGTTGTTCTTGACACCCATGACTGTATGGATGAGCAGGTTGTGGAAGCACTCTACAGAATGGAGCAACTGGGCAAAGAGCAGTACTCAAGGTATGTCAGTGATGTGCTGGTGAGACGAGAGAAATCAATCCACAGCACAATTAAAAGAAACAAACTTCCACTTTTCAAGCGACCACACGCCAGTACTCCCAGCAGAAAGGCAACCCAGGTCCAGGAAATGAAGAGTGACTGTAACCTATTCAGCCAACTCTTCATTGCTGCTCAGGTCCGCGACACAAACCTGGAGGATTTTTTTTCACATGAAAATCACACTTGGCCACCAGCATTGGCACTGCATGGGAGACTTCGTCTACCAGGAAACAAATCAGAATTGTTGGCTTGCATCGACCCAAGCATCCAGCCAGAACCACCATCACACTTTGATGCGAAGATTTTCGATGGGGCTGCCATGGTGCATATCCTGCCACATGGAAACAAGTGTACGTTTGGCAAATACAGTGACACAATCTTCATTCCTTGGACAGAGAGACAACTGCAAAGCAGCACTCGAATTGACATTGTATGGGACAGATACTATCCAGACAGCTTGAAGTCAACAACCCGTAAGGAACGAGGGAAGGGGGTACGGAGGAAGGTGTCTCGCAATGCCAACCTTCTCGCGTTCTTTGTTGGATTCTTGCAGGAC
>JACEEZ010023224.1:130000-152500 GCA_016584305.1 Chionoecetes opilio
CCTCCGCAGGAGCTAGCCAAAAAGTCTGCCCGGAGGGTGGCTTTGCTTTCAGGAAAGTTAGAAGGGGCTATGATGTGAATGGGTTGGCGTTAATACATACCTTTCTACATCCATGATTTCAGGAAAGTTAGAAGGGGCTATCTGGAGAGTCTGTGTTTGGTGGGCCTTTGGCCCACCAAACACAGGTGGTGGGCCGAAGGCTCACCAATAGCCCTCCGCAGGAGCTAGCCAAAAAGGCTGCCCGGAGGGCGGCTTTGCGGCTAGTGAATTAATATGTGTGTGTGTGAGTGTGTGTGTGTCTGTGTGTGTGTGTGTGTGTGTGTGTTGTGTGTGTGTGTGTGTGTGTGTGTGTGTGTGTGTGTGTGTGTGTGTGTCTGTTTGTGTATGTGTATGCATGATCAAAATTGATCATGTGTGTGTGTGTGCTCCTCGACACACGGGAGCGTAAACTTTTACAGAGATTGCGTGGTGATCGACAGTTGGAGCCCTCAGTTTTTCTAAAATTCGGGCGTTTTGGTTAAAGATATAAATACTACATATGGACAGAATTCTAATTTCCTAATTTCTTTTGTGGACCTCGGAGATTGTTCAATAACGAGTGGTTGTTCATAAAATTCTTATGTGCATATTCATATAATTCATTTAAAGTTGGTTTCGTGCCTTATACAGTCACCAGCAAAGGTATGAAAACAACAAATCAAGATTTTCGTCAAAGAGATTACGGTTCCCATCGACAGAGACTACAGGCGCAAAGGAACAAATTGGGCACAGAAGGTTATGTTCCGTCTCTTAACTCATGTATGCAGGAACTATTAACTATTTGAGAAACAAATAAGAGTTAATGTATGTCTAATGTATTTTCATTTACAGATTATACACGTAAAACTGCTTATATTTCACAATTATCAACCATTATAACCATTGCAAGAATATGTTATGTATAGGGTAAATAACGATCAGCACGACTAAGGAACTCTATTAATATTATTCCTTATATGATCTCACACCATCGTAAAGTCATAGATATAGCTGTAAAGTCAAATTAGCAGATGTATCTGCTGTTAAAAGATACAGAATACGGTCTGGGTCTTGGTCTGGGGAGACTCTGGGCTCAGACTCTGGGCTTCTTTTTCTTTTAATACCTTTGCTGGTGACCACTGGGAGTATTTAAATAAAACTGTAGATCAAGAAATATTTATCACCTGTGTAAAAACCGATAAATATTCATCCCTTGACGTATATGGCCACATCAACAAAACTTCACAAAATATGTTGTTACCTCATTATAAGGCACGAAACCAACTTTAAATGAATTATAAGAATATGTTCATAATTTTTTTATGAACAACCAATCGTATATGATCAATCTCCGAGGTCCACAAAAAAAATGAGGAAATTATAATTCTGGCGGTACGTAGTATCTATATCCTTAACCAAAACGCCCGAATTGGCCACAGCAGGAGTCATTAGATGTAAGTAAGATAAAAATGTTATCTTGGAATGTAAATACTGTATGTACAAAGTTAGAGAAAAGTAATGTTCAAGAAATGTTGTTGGATTATGACATAATATGTTTGTGCGAAGTGAAAACAGCTTTGGCAAAAACTTTTCCTGGATATGTGTGTTACAAGAGTAAAGTGGTTGGTTCAGCTAACAGAGGAGGTACAGTTCTACTCGTTCGGAATTACTTGTCACAGCTTATATACAATGTTGATACTAGTGTTGGAGATCAGTTATGGATAGAGTCTAGAAACATCCCTAGAGTTGTATTTTGTTTTTGTTTTATTCCGCCCTGTGATTCTCAGTACTATTCTCATGAATAATTATTTGCAGCAATACAGGAGAAATTTAGTTTGGCTGATGCATTGAAAAATTACTTCATCATAGGTGATATGAATGCGAGGTTTGGTTCATCAGTGATATAGCTGTTATAGGTGCTGGAGCCAACTAATGGTTGCCACTTGTCATATCCTGCGATAAATGATGATTTCAATGTAGCAAATGATAATGCAGGAGTATTGGCAAATGTATGTAAGGACAACAAGTTAGTGGTGTTGAATACTCTAAAGACTCCACATAAACATTGTGTGAGTAACAAGACGTATAGGAAGCGTGGTACGTGGATATCAGAGCTGGACACGTGTATAACATCTCTAGGACTTTTAGATAGGCTGAGTGATTTTTGTGTGTTGCAGTGTCGACAGTCGACAGAGACTTGTCATCAGACCACTCCCCTATTGCAGTGTGTGCAGCTACAATCGGTATTAGATATTTTGTATAAAACTGTTGACAAATGTCAGATTAAAGTCAGAGGAGACGATGTTGAAAGAAAATTTTGGGCGATGGGAAAGTTTGCTCGAAGATAAAGATGACACAGGAGTATGGAAGGCTGTCATCTGGAAGGGTGAATATGGTAGCTCCCAAGGGAGAGGTGAACGATGCCCTAGTGATGGACAATTTAGGAGACACTTTGAGATGATTCTGAACCCACCAAATGTTGTAAATCTATCTAGATTTGATGTTAACACTAATACCACTATCCCAGTCCTGGATGAGCCCATAGTACCTCACCAGGTGTGCGAGCAAAACAAGAGGCTGAAGGTGGATAAGGCGTTTGGGCCTGACGGGCTCCCTCCTGATGTTTTATCATTATTACCAGCCCAGTAGATCCTGACCGTGACCAGTCTTTTTAATAATGTTTTCCTGTCTGGTGTGTATCCTGAGTCATGAAGGAGAGCTAAAGTTTTCACTATTTTAAAGCGAGGGGATAGGTATGACGCAAATAATTACCGAGGAATCTGTGTTGTAAACTCACTAGCCAAATTGTATGACATGGTTTTGTGTGACAGACTGTATCAATGGTTCTGGACGTATATCGTGAGCACACGATACGGCCGGCCGGCCGTGAGCTCACGGCCGGAGCACAGAGCGAGGCTGCCTGGAACATATTGTGACTCTTCGCTTGTTAACGGATATGGCTCGTCGGAAAAGGTTCAGGTTGTATGTGACTTTCATTGATTTTTCAAAAGCTTACGACTTAGTTCCAAGGAGTGTATTGTTCAAGGTGTTGAAAAGGCTGGGTTGCGGGTCGGTGATGTTAGCAACTTTAATGGCTATATACCAGGTAACGGAGAGTGTGATTGGTGAGGCAGTCATAACAGCCACGCTCGGGGTGAGGCAAGGATCACACACCTCTTGTATACTGTTTGCTATATTTGTAAATGACCTTATCAAACTTGTTAAGGAACGATGTCAGTCAGATGGGTTTCTTCAATGGCTACATATTTTGATACTGTGTTACTATCTACAAGCAGGCAAGGCATGTTGCAAAAGGCTGCTCTGGTACAAAAAAATGTTAATAAGTATGGTATGAAGATCAAACACAACAAAACTAATTGTTTTGTGATTCACGGCGGAGCAGATGATGTCGAGCCGTTGCGGGTGAACGGGCTAGTCATAGATCACTGCTTGACTTACATGTACCTTGGTTCAACCTTCACCAGCGATGGCTCAGTCTCATCGGCAGTCAAGAACCATGCAATAGAAAAAAATTGCCATATTTTGAAGTTTGTGTCCTCCCCTAGAAAAAATAATGACATCCCGTTTGTAGTGAAGCGGCGGGTCTTTGATGTGGCATTGATCTTCTCCCTTTTGTATGGGTGCGATTCATGGGTGGGCGCGGGCTTGAAACCAGTCATTAAGCTGTACAACTGGGCTTTAAAACAGCTGCTTGGAGTGAGGAGGACAACACCCAATCTGGTGTGTTACGCCGAGTCAGGGTACCTGCCGTTTCCCGACCTGATTATATATGAACAGCATATTTTTTCTCCAAACTGTACACCGACAGAGGTAATCTTGATGATATAATCCATTGATGTTTGCTATCAGTACTGTTAGAGTATGTAATACACCTATAGGGAGGTTAGTAAATAAGTTAGTGACAAGTGATATCACAGATTGTAAAGCAATAGAGGAAAATGTACACAGACAAATTTTACAATTATATACATCAAGGTGTGAGGCTTATAAGACCATCATAAATCCTAGTTTGTTAGTACATAATATTTGTAAGAACAGGCATAAATTATCAATGAATTTCACTGGATATCTTTCACACGCTTCAGAGTGTCTGGCCACAATCTGTGTATAGATAGTATGCACGTGACGTCATGATCACGTGATAAACAATAACAAAGCGACTCTGACCGTGAGGCTGGCCGAGAAACCTGGGGAAAATTTACTTGGCAAGAGTATTTTCCTCCTACCAAATAAGTTTAGCAGTATAAATGATACACAGTTATCTTCGGAAATACTTGCTCTATAATATTATCACATAAAACACAGTAAAACATGTGGGATAGTTTAGTTAGCAGGTGCAGCCTGGCAACCTTGCGCCGGCAGCACGCCACCTGGCAACCCCTAGTGGTAGCCACTGGGCAGTCAGTCACACCCGCCTTGAAGGCTTGTAAAGGCGTTCCTTATTGTCCTCTCTGTAACTTGTACTGCTATCACTAGAATGGAACCTATTTAAAGTAACTTGTGTTTCTGTGATCCCACTGGACTTAGACTGATCACATACACAACGAACATGGCGCAGTGAGTCACTAGTGAAACAGTGACGGACAGTTTTTATGGGAAACAAAACGCCGACACCCATTGTGTGTGCCTCAGCTTCGCGCCACACCTCGATCGCACCACTGGAATTTCTGCTTCCCTGTGGATTCACGGTGCTAGGAGCTACAGTGCTACTCGTGTGTGTACAGTGTCGTGTGTTACGCTTTTGTGCAGTACAAAGTGGCTACGTTTTGAGTTGGTCATTCCCCCCCTGTCGGCCTCCCGGTCTTACGGAGCGCCGAGCGACTGACCCTCTCCTCTTAGTACCCACCGGCGCTCTGTCGGTCCTGCAACGCACAGGCCGCAGCGACCCAGCTGCCGCCGCCACCGCCATTGCCACCCGTATATAACCACACACTGACACATGCACAAGTTCTGGACATTCGTGACTCGTGTCGCTGTATTTTTTATGTACATCCGATTCGAGCTGTTGAAGCTTTGGATTAGTACTTAGAAATACTGTGTACACCCATTCACCATGACCAGAACGAGGAAGAAAACGAAGCAGACCCAAATGTCACCGCCACGTACCCCCGTGCCAGACGAGAGTGACTCTGTCACTCTCGCTTTCACCCGCTGGGGCGGCTGTCACTTCAATCTCGCCTGCCTCACGTCAGGAACGTTCCCCCACCGCCTCCACCATGGACCTTTCTGATATCATGCAATGGATCGAAGCGCAACGACGTGAAGATGAGAGACAACGGCAAGAGGAAGACAAACGGCGACGTGAAGAGGAGTCGACTCGTTTTCAGACGCTCATCACGACCCTGTTACCGCATGCTGCCTCATCCATGTCGTCTTCCACACCGGTGACGCCACCCACACAAGGAGCCACGGCCCCAACACATAACAGCCGCGCTCCCACACCCGCTCCACCCAAGGCTTCTGTTCAACCACCCCCAGTACTCCACCAGACCACCGTCTCTTACCAGACCGTCAGAGAATGGAGGCGGAGATGGACAGATTACACCACGATGGTGGATCTCCCAAGCTTGTCGCAGGAGAAGCAAGTCAAACAACTCATACAGGTACGTATGTGCTTGTCCCTCGAAACGCAGCGAGTACTGGAGCACACACTACAAGTGCCCCCAGACTCCACGTCTCCTGTAGAAGACGTACTTAATGTCCTGCAGGAGCACGTCAAGGCCCAGAGGAACGAGGCACTTCGTAGGCGCGAACTCTTCAGCTCAAGACAGATGGAAGGCGAATCATTCGCTGCCCTCTATGTTCGCCTGAAGCGGGCATCTGAAGAAGTTGACATCTGTAAGGGCAATCACAAAGAGTGCGAGGAAACCCAGCTCAAGCAGGTGATCTTGATGGGCGTTCGAGACGAAGAACTTGTCCAACGCCTCATCTCCCTTGACGCCTCATGCACTCTGCAGGATGTAGTGACAGAATGTCGGGCCTATGAGGCCGCCCGAAACACCACGTCAGCCCTGCTAGCCACCCCCCCTACTGCTGTGAGGTCCATGTTGCAGTACAAGAAGGTGAAGACGGCAGCTCATAAGGCGAAGAATGGTAACGTGCCGTTACACCTTCGCCCAGCACACCGTGCAACAGCTGGGGAAGGCAGCACGCTCCGCACTCATGCCCAGCTGCCGAGTCAATGTGCAGCTGCTGTGGACGTACGGAACATTAGACACACACTGTACGGTGCCCTGCTAAAAGCACCCAGTGCCGTTTGTGCGGCCGCATCGGTCACTATGACAAGTGTTGCTCCCCGATGAAACCCAAGGGTCAGCAACGACGACGCAAACAACGCCACGGCACCAGTGTTTTTCGTCCCTACTCCCCTGGCAATCAGCCGCAAGACCCTCAACAGCGTCCGAGCCACGTCAGACGCGTGGGCTCGACTCCCCGGTCCAGTACCAAGCGTCTTCAGCCCACCAGCGTCACCGTCACCGACGTCAATGTGTCAGCACGTCTGCAGATGCTTCCCGACACTGGCGCGGACGTTACCGTTATTGGCCTAGAACACCTACACCACCTGGGTCTTTCCAAGCATGACCTCGAACCGCCGCCCAAGGCCAAGCGGATCACAGTTGACGGTTCGGAGATGGCTCCCGCCATGGGTTCATTCCAGGCAACCATCACTTTCAGTAACAGGTCGTGCTCGGCATGGATTGACATGCACGATAGCGTACCAACTCCTCTGATTTCTGAATGTCTGAACATCTGAAGGAGCTGTCAATCATCTCACAGGAGTTCCCTAAACCGATCCTTGAGTTGAGGCACGCCAACAGGATGCGCGACGCGAGCAGTGACGAGAGTGGGTACACGCTTGGTGCCACCCCTCAGCCCGGCCCTGGCCCCGCCGCTCCACCTGCCTCCACGCCATCATCGTTCTCTCTCACCGGCAACACATCCCCTTCAGAGGCTCATGGATACTTCCTGAAGGAATTTTGCGATGTCTTGGTGACGAAGGAAACGCTACGGGCCAGGCCACTCAAGCCGATGACAGGCCCACCCATGAGGATCCACTTGAAGGACGACGCCATACCCTTCGCGATCCACAAACCCCGTCTGATCCCCCTTGCTTACCGCAAGTCGGTGGAGCAAGAGTTGGAGTCTATGGTGGCCCAGGGTATCATTGTTCCTGCCGGCGACGATCCGTCCCCATGGTGCCATCCTCTCGTAGCCGTTGCCAAGTCCAATGGTGGTGTCCGGATCACCACCGACCTGTCTAAACTGAACAAACAGGTGTCACGTCCAGCGCATCCCTCACCCACGCCCTTCGCAGCGATCCGTAGTGTGGACCCGAAGGCACGCTTTTACTATAAGGTAGACGCGCTGTGTGGCTACTGGCAAATTGAGCTCGCTGAGGAAGACCAGCCACTGACGACATTCATCACGCCTTACTTACGGCTGCTTCAGGTACCACCGCGGCCCAATGGGTTTTGCGGCTACTAGAGACGCTTTCTGCCTCCGAGGTGACTTGGCACTCCAAGGTGTGATAAACTGTGTGAAGGTTGTCGACGACATCCTTCTATACAACGAGGACTACTCCGCACACTTACTCCGCGTCCACGAAGTATTGTCAAGATGCCGTAAGTACGGAATCACCCGCGGACAAGTTTGTTCTCGCCGAACCTGCAGTATCCTTCTGTGGTATACCTCTGTGGTATACCTCTCCAGGGATGGCATAGCAGCCGACCCAGAAAAGATCCGTGCCATCAGGGACTTTCCCACTCCTGGCAACCTCACTAACCTCTGCTCTTTCATGGGTCTTGTGAATCAGTTGGCGGAGTTTTCTCCGGATATCTCTGCAGCTGCACAGTCACTTCGCCCCCTGATGAGCCCCAAGAGGACCTTTTTTTGGATCCCCGACCATGAGGAGGCTTTCCGACGTGTGAAGGAAGCCCTGTCGAGCCCACCGGTCCTCGCCACGTTTGATCCTGCCTTGCCCACTGTTTTGCAGACAGATGCCTCTCACTTGTATGGTCTTGGCTACGCTTTGCTGCAAGACCACGACGGAGGAGTGTTCCGACTAGTTCAGTGTGGTTCCCGGTTCCTGACGGAGGCAGAAACACGCTACGCTACCATCAAGCTCGAGCTTCTGGCCGTAGCATGGGCGACATCGAAGTGCAGATTCTACCTCATCGGCCTGCAGCATTTCGAGGTAGTCACCAACCATCGCCCGTTGGTGCCAATCCTCAACCACTACTCGCTGGATGCAGTTGAGAATCCTTGCCTTCAGCACTTAAAGGAGAAACTCTCAGCTTACCTTTTCACAGCAGTGTGGCGCGCGGGTAAGCACCTCTGCATTCCCGACGCTTTGTCCCGCGCACCATTCGGCCACCCCGCCCCCGAGGATGAAATGTTGAGCACCGAGACTTGTGTTTCTATCAACACTGTCGTTACTCTGCAGGCCATTCAGTCCCTCGCCAGCCAACACCGTTTGGAGTCTTCACCTACCGGTGACATGGCCCTGGAGGCCCTACAAACTGCAGCTCGCAACGACCCTTCCTACGTCAGGCTGCTAGACTGTGTGAAGAACGGTTTTCCTCTGAACCGTTACAGTCTTCACGATACTCTGCTCCCTTACTGGAAACTACGTGAGGACCTATACTGCGACGGGGATCTGGATCTCTATGGAGCATGCGTTGTTATTCCAGCTGCTATACGCCGCAACGTCTTGGCCCGCCTCCACGACAGCCATCGAGGAGTAGAGGCCACCAAGAGACGTGCGAGGCAAGCTGTATACTGGCCCGGCGGCAACTCTGACATCGCCAACACTGTCCAAGCATGTGGGAAATGCCAAGTGATGCGGCCAAGCCAGCAGCAGGAGCCCCTGTTGTCCGACGACGACCCCACCAGACCTTTTGAGTCTGTGTCAGCCGACTTATTCACTGTTGCTGGGAAGTCATTCCTAGTTATAGCTGACCGTCTCTCTGGTTGGCCCGCTGTGGTGCCATGTGGCAGCGACACAACGTCTGCCGCCACCATCCGCCAGTTCCGGTACTACTTCCGTGACGTGAGCGTGCCTGTGCGTCTCAGGACCGACGGAGGACCCCAATTCACGAGCCGAGACTTCGCAGCGTTCCTCGACCGCTGGGGAATCAGGCATATGGTGTCTTCACCGCATTACCTGCAGTCCAACGGCCATGCTGAGGCAGCAGTCAAGTCCGCCAAACACCTAATCCTGAAGGTGGCTCCATCAGGCATTATCGACTGCGAGGACTTTGACCGCGGACTGCTGGAGCTCCGCAATGCTCCGAACTACACCGGTCGGTCCCCAGCACAAATCTTGTATGGACGACCTCTCCGTTCTTGCGTCCCCGCCCACCCCCAGTCCTTCTTGATGGAGTGGCAGACCAAGACAGAGATATGTGACCACCGAGCTGCCAACCGTGCTCAAGACGTCGTGACACGCTACAACGCGCACGCCCGTCCCCTTCCCAGGCTGAAGATCAACGAGCATGTTCGTATACAGGATCCGACATTGCTTCGCTGGGACAAAGTGGGCACCATCATGGGCACCGGCAGGTCACGGGACTATCAAGTTCGGTTACCCAGTGGTCGTTTATGGTGTCGCAACCGACGGTTCCTCCGTCCTGTGCAGTTCCCAACTAACGACCCCCCGACGATAGATGAGTCCCCTACTCCCACCAGCGACCCAGTCCCTCGCCGCTCAGAACGGATAATGCAGCAGCTGGAGTCCGCTCAAGACCTTGCTATGAGCGTGAAAGGGGGAGGGAGGTGTGGGATAGTTTAGTTAGCAGGTGCAGCCTGGCAACCTTGCGCCGGCAGCACGCCATCTGGCAACCCCTAGTGGTAGCCACTGGGCAGTCAGTCACACCCGCCTTGAAGGCTTGTAAAGGCGTTCCCTATTGTCCTCTCTGTAACTTGTACTGCTATCACTAGAATAGAACCTATTTAAAGTAACATGTGTTGCTGTGATCCCACTGGACTTAGACTGATCACATACACAACGAACAAAACACACTAAATAAATACCATTATGAAACTGAAGAAATATGCATGAACTTAAAATTAACATAAACTCGTTGCCATTTATAATGCTGTGAGAAAACTTATAACATGGAGCATATCAATATAAGCGAAATTGTATTAGCTTTCCATTGATATAGTTTGTTTTCTGATATATGAATTAGCACCATGCATAAATAAGCGCTAACTAAATAAATAACATCATCAATCGGGATATTAGCAGGCGCACGACCCTGATGATAATAAGGCATATGGGTGTGGCACTCAGTGTTGGCGGCTTCACTCAGTTGTATTACTGCAGAATCAGCAAGATAGAGAGCAGGCAAGGTTAGATAGAGATGTCACGTAGCTTATTATGCATCTCTTATATATAAATGGTAACATAATATATATTTATATAGAGTAGTTATATTATCAGTTTATTCTATGGTAAAACATTACTTGCTACTTGTTATATATTTAGTAATGAAGCAGAGGTATATGTAGATAAATAAACATAGTAGTTGTCAACTGCTTGGCAGGGGCGCGGAGCTCTCTCTACCAGCGAGAGACAACAGACGGTCTTGAGCCAGGGTATCGAGCGGAGATTGTAACAGGGACTCCTGTAGTTACATATTTCGTCAAGTGTATAGTTTGAAGCTTAAGACAATTATATGAACTACCTCAATTACCCTAGCGTCTCACTACATCCTCACGACACCACTGAATAATATTCCAACTTAAACAGATTGATTGAAACGTGAAGTTACTGGATATTGACTCATCATCTACCTTTCAAGGTGAGTCTACCTGTGTGAGTAGATTACTCGCGTAAAGGAAAATCCAGAACATGTTGGTGGCAGCGGTGGGATGAATACTTTTATCAGTGCTGAACAATCACAATTACTTTGAAACTGTGTGTTGGAATCGTAGTTGTGAGGGAGACGAAACTTTTTGAAACAAAAACTAAACTTTTTGAACCAGGCAGTAGCTTGGCGAGTGAGCGATCCATTAAGGTGCGCAGAGAAGAAAGAGAGAGGTGTATCAAGGTCGACCGTGCTGACCGTGCGCGCTGACTCAGCAGCTGATGTATCGTGATGTATCTCCGCTATTACACCTCTAACTCACCTCATTGACGGTGAATCATCTCAACAACTCCATTTATCCTCCGTCTACGCCTGTTTCAGAAGAATGAAGCAATAGTGTAATGGACGGACGTTAATGAGTGTTTAATTGAAAAAAAATTCCTACGACCGGTAACCCTGGGGGAATTAAAAGTTACTCATTTCCCTCATCTACAATTACTTATCATATCAACGCCAGAAGGACTTATCAGGACAAGATTACCAACGCTTTGTCATGTGAAGTGGGCGACTCTCCAGATACTCGCGAAGGATAACGAAGGACGGTACCTACAAGCTAGTTCTACAACAACAACCTTAATTAAGTTAAGTAGCTACAAGCATTTAGCTAAACACTACAATTACACTTAATCATTTAATTACACAAACATGAGGAATTATTTTAGTTTTCATCTCGTTGATAGGGATTCTTATCAGTGAATAATAGTTTGCCCTTAATGCGTTTTCTTTCTGTTGATAGGAGACTTTCTACGGGGAAAGATATAACGATATTTTTAACGGGGACTCCCGAAATGAATTATTTCTTTTTGTGGAGACATTTTGCGTATGTAATTAATAAATTATAACTACGCTATTATCTCATATAATGCCTAAGGGCAAGGAAGAGTTAGAAGGGCTTACTAATGTGTTTTTACCTTAAGTAAAGGGGAATCTTGCTGCATCAGCGGAACAGACAAAAGAAAACGTAGATGATTTAACCCCAGACTTAAATAAACTTACACTGAAGAGCGGTACGCACTATTCCACTATGCCTGCTACTACTACTACTACTACTACTACTACTACTACTACTACTACTACTACTACTACTACTACTACTACTTTACTACTGCTACTACTAATACTGGTACTACTACTACCACTAACTTTACTCCTCTAGCAGCTACTACAACTCATACAATGGCGACTCACTCGCAGGCTGTGCCACCCAACACTGGGGCTGCATTTCCTACTTCATTTAAGGTGTTACCCACAGAAGCATCCGTGCGACCATTTAGTTGAGATGAGGAAGACTTCAGTGCTTATCAATTTCTCACTCTATGTGAGGATGTAATGAGTAACTCAGATGTATATAGGCCAGCAGATAAAATTGCTTTCATTCGATCTAGACTGCAACCTGGATTGAGAGCTTAACAATTAATGCGGAACACAGCACTTTCTGCCCGGAAGATTGGGCAAGATTACGACAAATTCAGGGAGAATTTCCTGAGAGTTTTCAGTGGTGGAGCAGCAACCACCGTAGTGAAACAAGTAAGTCATGTGACTGACTCTATAATAACAAATTCGTCGTCTCAAACTGTATGGGATGGGTCTATCGCGGCCAATACGTTAACAGAGGGGTGCATCAAAATTCTAACGGAGGCACATTGGTGTACTGGAACATAAATTAGCATGGATAATATGTCAAAATTCCTTGAACTGTTGTTCTATATGCTACATGTCCAGGGGAAGGTGCGTCGTGCAGCTCTTTCCTTGCCCTTCCATCCTAAGGACGAGTTAGTGGATTTCATAACAGCCTTAGACGGCAAGCTTATGGAGACAGAACACTCTACGGCTTTCACAGCCGCAGTTGCTGGAGTAAATACTCCTATTCCAACACCAGAAAATAACACCTCCCAGCCTTCTTATGCAGTGGCAGCTGCGAGTGAGGCAATCATTTGTTTCCACTGCAACAAGGTAGAACATACGGTAAAGAAATGCCTCCGCAGGCGCGCAGAAATGCGGAAGGCATCGCCAGTGGGTGATAATCAAACTACAAACGCCACCCACGGCTCCGAGGGGAGTCCCTCAACCAGGAGTAAATCTTCCTTTTCCTTCCGGGGGAAGGAAAACAGCGAGGGACAGCAGCAAAAGCACAACATAGATAGGGATTCCTACTACTGCGCGATTCACGGTACGGGTAATCACATTACCGACCGATGCTACCGGATAAAAGAAGCTCGTGCAAACAATGGGCGAAGGTGGGCTGCTGGGAGAGGTAAGTCGTCGGGGGAAGACATGCGAGCCTCGACGCACCATCCAGGTTAACTCAACAAAACCGCGAGGGAGATTTTCTTCGCGCAGGCACGGCGGATTTGTCGATTTACCACAATATTGTGGCTGCCTGCCAACAAACAAACATTATGGCAATACCCACGAAGGTAAGCCATCAAAACCTTTCCCTGGCTGTGGACACTGGAGCTACTGTAAATGTACTCTCTGAAGAGTCGTATCAGGCTCTAAAGAGGAGTGCACGTGGTGGCCGGTGGCCGTTACGCCAGAGTGATTTGAATGTGAAGGGGGTCACAGGTTTATCTTTGAAAATAAGGGAACAGTGACCTTACCTATTAATCTGAACACAGGGGTTCCTCCGGTTCGTATGGAGTTCTATGTAGCATCCAACTTTCAGCTCCCTGTAGACGGGCTGTTGGACTTAGCTACGATGAAGTCTAATCGAATTGGGATAGATCCCAACTTAAATTTAATAACATTTAAAGGGAAGCAGTTAAAGGCAATGGATTCTCCTATGTCTCTGACCCCCCTATATGTCAAATCACTCACAGGGAAGAGAGGCGATAAGCGAGGGCCACCGACTGGTGTAGTTTCCTCAATTCATGTCTCTAACGCTCGTGTGAATCTTACAGCGGGCTGGAAACTCGTGAAGGCCACGATTGTCGGTGACCATGAAAACCCCGATCGTATGGCGATGCGTGTTCCAGTGGCGGTTCCTGATGCACCTATAGACAGTGAAGTATGTCTCGATGGCCCCAGTAAAGTAAATCGATTGGCCGTAGAGGCGACACTTAGCACTGTCAGCGCAGGACATGTCACATCTGCATTGGTTGTTAACACAGGTGGAGCAGTGCGAGTTAAACATGGAGTTTTCCTTGGGGAAGAGTTGGTGTATGATCGAAAGGTGGTACCTGAACCATTGGAGTTACCTACTGCTTGTGTTGCTACGGTGCAGAAGTCCGCCGTTGACATCGAGCAGGGTCTGGTACAACCTTCAGCTCGCTTGTCAACGTCGTGGACTACCCGGAGTTAAAGCACTCGCTCTTGGAACTCTTGGGTCAGTACCGAGATGTCATAGCACTCCCCGGGGAAGCTCTTAGTGCTACCGATACAGCGGAGCATCACATTAAAGTCAGTCCAGGGACCAAACCTGCCTACATTCCTGCTTACAGGCTACCTCATAGCCAACGAGCTGTGGTAGAAACACTAGAGAAAATATTGGAGCAAGGAGTTATTCAACACTCGTGCTTACCCTGGAACAGTCCTTTGTTCCTTCTCCCGAAGAATGGAACTTTTCGCCCAGTTATTGACTTTCGGCGAGTGAATCAGGTCTCAGAAGATGACCGGTATCCGTTACCAGTCCTAAAAGATCTGCTCATGTCGTTAGGTCCGGGTAACACAATTTTCAGTAGTTTGGACCTTATGTCGGGGTACTAGCAGGTACCCATGGCAGAATCTTCCAGAGAGGTTACGGCGTTCAGTACGCCGGGTGGTCACTACGAATGGCTTCGGATGCCGTTTGGCTTGAAATTCGCGCCGCATAATTTTCAGAGAATGATAAATACAATTTTTGCCGGTATGATAGGTAACTCCGTGTTCGCATACCTGGATGATATTATAATTGCTAGCAAAGACCATGAGTCTCACTTTAAAACTTTAGAGTCAGTTTTGCAGCGACTGTTGTCAGCTGGTCTCAAAGCCAAATTCACCAAATGTGAATTTTTGAAAGCTAAGATTAGCTTCTTGGGCCATACTGTCGACCGGGAGGGAGTCCACACCATGGACGATAAAGTATTGGCCGTCAAAAACTTTCCTCAACTCCAGAGTGTTGAGAATGTTAGATCCTTTTTGGGACTAGCGGGCTTTTACCGCCCCTTTATCAAAGATTTCGCCAGAATGGCATCTCATCTAAACCAGCTGTTAAGAAAAGATGTCTCATTTCACTGGGATGTTCCTCAGGCGCAAGGTTTCGAAGAGTTAAAACATGCACTCGTGAACGCTCCTGTCTTGGCATTCCCAGATTTTTCCGCTCAATTTGAGCTATGTACAAATGCTTCGACTAAGGGACTTGGGGCAGTACTAATGCAAAAAGATGAAAGAGGGAAGAACCGTGTAATCGCGTACGCGAGCAGAGTTCTTATCCCGGCGGAGGTAAATTATTCCGTTACACATCAAGAGACCCTCGGAGTAATTTGGGCTCTCAAACAATTTAAAGATGTTATTTTTGGCTATCCAATAACTGTCTATACCAACCATGCAGCCGTTACTGAGTTATTTAAGGGTAAGAATTTATCCAGTAGGCTTGCACGATGGTATCTGACGATCCAAGAGTTTAACCCAACCTTCAAATATTTGCCCAGACGAGCAAATGTGGTAGCAGACGCGTTATCGCGAAACGTTCCGGTGGTGGGTGCGGTCACAGGGGAAAATCCCGTGCCGAATTTATCACTCTATGAATTGGGCGTCGAACAACGTTAACATGAAATTTGAGGGAAAGTCATCTATGCCTTAGAGTCAGGCGATGAGACCTCCTTACCATCATTATCAGTGAATTACTCACATTTTTTCATGTCGATTGACAAGGTACTGTGCCGACATTGGCCACAGAAAAGAGACCCAGTGGAACAATATGTTATTCCTGACGTTTTCGTTCCGACGGTACTCAAACTTGTGCACGATGTGCCCATGGCTGGACATCCGGGACGTAACCGTACCCTAGCAGCCGCGAGGCGTGTGTATTTTAGGCCCACGATGCGTGTGGACATTGAAGAAGATGTTGCCAGGTGTGTATCTTGTGCCCAAAACAAAGGGACGACTCCAGCACTCGCTCCTATATTAGAATACCCACCACCTGAGCAACCATGGGACGTAGTTGCTATAGATCTTCTACAGTTACCCAAGAGTCATCACGGCTCACAATATCTTCTGGTGAGTTTAGATAACTTTTCAAGGTTTGTAGTCCTTGCACCGGTGAAGAATAAATCGGCTGCGACTGTAGCCCATGCATTAATTACTCATCTTTTCTGCCCTTATTCCACACCAAGAGTATTGCTCAGTGATAATGGCGCAGAGTTCCGTAATGCATTGCTTACGGAGATTTGTACATTGTACAATATTAAGTAGACTTTCACGGTCGCATACCATCCAAGCTCGAATGGGCTGGCGGAGCGCGTTAACAGGAAGATCCTTGATGCGTTGAGACCTGTTGAAAGTTTGCACGACAATTGGGAAGATTGGTTACCCTACGTGACGGCTTGCATTAATAGTTCAGTTTGCGAGTCCACGGGCAAGTCTCCTCACTACATACTTTATGGTGCGGATAAACGGATGCCATATGACCTATTGGCCAAGCCCAACAAACCTGTGTATAGCATAGATAGCTATCTGGATCAGCATTTGCATGTCTTTACTAATATACACAACAGGGTCAAGGAAAGGCTACAAGCTTCTCGTGCCGAGATGATGGCACAACAACATAAGCGTGCGGTTCCTATTACAATAAGAAAAGGCGATACCGTAATGGTTCAGAGTCCGAGTAGGAATTCCAAGTTGGCGCCGAAATTCTTGGGCCCGCGCATTGTTGTTGGTGACAAGCATGGCCATAAGTTTGAGGTATTTGAGATGTTATTGTAGTGCATGTCACCTTTAAGTTATCAGAGACTTTTGAGACTTATCGGGTGGAACCTTTGCTAATTTTTCTGTTAATCAGACATTTATAACACTGGACTTACTATGATCTCTAGTTTTAGTGGCTGACGATCTGTCTATGCATCTGGCCGACTAGGGGATCTATTTACCGCTTCACTATTTGCCTTCCTTCATATTTAAGGTGGCATATGTGAATTTGATATTTTTTAAGGTAGTCCAGCTGACGCATTGAATCCGTTACATGGGTATCAATAATTTTTATGAGCGAACATCATGTGACTGTCGTTTGCCCTTACGGAACTTCCTATCAATGGGTTTCTGGTCACTATGTAAGTGTTGGTTTTTGTTATGCTTCCAGGAAGCTTTTACAAGAAACGTCTCCACTGTTTCCGCTCAAATCTCTTCAGAGTTTAACATTCTCTAGCATATCTTTTGTTGCTAATACCTTCTCTGACGAGTTGCAGTATGCCGCGACTCTGGAGAACCTCTCTCCTGATTATCTAAACCCCATTGTTTTCTATCCCAGTGTACTATAGCTACTTTGTTGTTGTGTTAAGCGAGCTATCACGTTAGGCAAGTATCTTTTACGAGGAAAAGCTCAATCTTCACAAGTCTGACAGGTATTACACATTATTGTAACATGGTTAGGTACATTTTCTTATGCCGCGTGGGCGCGCCAGGCGCGTGACAGAGCGATGTTAAGGCATATGGGTGTGGCACTCAGTGTTGCCGGCTTCACCCAGTTGTATTACTGCAGAATCAGCAAGATAGAGAGCAGGCAAGGTTAGATCGAGATGTTACGTAGCTTATTATGCATCTCTTATATATAAATGGTAACATAATATATATTTATATAGAGTAGTTATATTATCAGTTTATTCTATGGTAGAAACATTACTTGCTACTTGTTATATGTTTAGTAATGAAGCAGAGGTATATGTAGATAAATAAACATAGCAGTTGTCAACTGCTTGGCAGGGGTGTTGAGCTCTCTCTGCCAGCGAGAGACAACAGACGGTCTTGAGCCAGGGAATCGAGCGGAGATTGTAACAGGGACTCCTGTAGTTACATATTTCGTCAAGTGTATAGTTTGAAGCTTAAGACAATTATACGAAATACCTCAATTACCCTGGCGTCTCACTACATCCTCACGACACCACTGAATAATATTCCAACTTAAACAGATTGATTGAAATGTGAAGTTACTGGATATTGACTCATCATCTACCTTTCAAGGTGAGTCTACCTATGTGAATAGATTACTCGCGTAAAAGAAAATCCAGAACACTCTCTTACACAGTACAACTCATTAGTATTACTACTTTTGCAGTGCATAAGCTTTGTATTAAACTGCAGTGCGAAATTGTCTATTCTCTTGCAGAATGTTATAAGGATAATTTTGTATTCCTTATTTTCTTGCATTTTTTAATATAACAAGGAATAGATCTAGAATTCAACATCTGAATACATAATTTATAGTCTCACAGATGAGCACCATCAATCACTTTCCCAGCCATCAAAAAAGAGGTTAGTAAACATGAGTGTACCGCGTTTAATAGGAAGTAATGCCCTTTGTTTACATCACCACACGACCAGCAAGGCCCAGCCATGTGCTCGGGGACGGAGCTTCGTGACGTCAGTGCATCTGATATACTATAGGAGTAGCCGTGTGTCTATGTGTCTGTCTGTTGTGGGTAGCCGAAACTGTAAATTCAATTTTGATGAGAGTAGGCTCAAAAAATTGAAAATAAATCGTAGGTGGTAAGCGGCTTGGTCCCAAGTCGATTGAATAATTTTGAAGGGGGGTTTTAGGCTAAAAACACTTTTGATTATTAGCTTACAGGAAGAAACTCTGTCGTAACCCCTTGCCGCATTTCACTTACTCCAAAATACTCATGGACTTACCGTTTGTGTGTGTGTGTGTGTGGGGTGTGTGCATTTTTTTTTTTTTTTTTTTTTTTTTTTACATCACAAGGAACTGGCCAAAGGCACAACAAAAATGGGTAACACAAAGCCCGCTTAGTTGCCAGTCCCTATAAGAAGACAGTAAGAGAATAAAAAAAAAAAAATAGGGGTGAGCCAATTTAGTTCGGGAGGTGTCTTGTTACTCTTCTTTTGAAAAGATTTAAGTCATAGGAAAGTGGAAAAATAGAAACAGGAAGAGAGTTACAGAGTTTACCAGTGAAAGGGATGAAAGAGCAAGGATACTGATTAACTCTTGCATTAGGAAGATGGACATAATAGGGATGAGAATGAGTAGAAAGTTTTGTGCTGCGAGGCCGCGGGAGAGGGGGAGGCATGCAGTTAGCAAGTTGAGAAGAGCAGTGAGCATGAAACTAACGGTAGAAGAGAGCAAGAGAAGCAACATTGCGGCGGTGATTTAAAGATTGAAGACAGTCAGTCAGAGGAGTGGGGTTGATGAGACGAAAAGCTTTTGACTCAACCCTGTTTAGGAGAGCTGTATGAGTGGATCCTCCCCAAACATGTGAGACATACTCCATACATGGGCGGATAAGGCCCCTGTAAAGAGCAAGCAATTGGGAGGGAGAAAAAAGAGGACGCAGACGCCACAGGACACCTAACTTCTTAGAAGCTGTTTTAGCAAGAGATGAGATGTGAGATTTCCAGTTCAGATTTTTAGTAAAGGATAGTCCTAGAATGTTCATTGTAGAAGAGGGAGACAATTGAGTGTCATTGAAGAAGAGGGGATAGTTATCTGGTAGGTTTTGTCGAGTAGATAGGTAAAGAAATTGGGTTTTTGAGGCATTGAACAAAACAAGGTTTGCTTTGCCCCAATCAGAAATTACAGAAAGATCAGAAGTTAGGCGCTCGGTGGCATCTCTCCGTGAATCACTTAGTTCCTGTTGAGTTGGACGTCTAATAAACGACGTTGAAAACTGCAGGGTAGAATCATCAGCGTAGGAGTGGATAGGGCTTTGAGTTAGACTTAGAAGATCATTAATGAATAATAGAAAGAGAGTGGGTGATAGGACAGAACCCTGGGGAACACCAATATTAATAGATTTAGGAGAAGAACAATGTCCGTCTACAGTAGCTGCAATAGAACGGTTTGAAAGGAAACTTAAGATGACAGAGAAGAAGTACAGAGATGTACAGAGAGAAGGATAGAAACCGAATGAGGGTAGTTTGGAAATTAAAGATTTGTGCCAGACTCTATCAAAAGCTTTTGATATGTCAAGGGCAACAGCAAAAGTTTCACCGAAACCCCTAAAGGAGGATGACCAAGATTCAGTTAGGAAAGCTAGAAGATCGCCAGTAGATCGCCCTTTACGGAAACCGTACTGACGATCAGATAGAAGATTGTGAGCAGATAGATGCTTAAGAATCTTCTTATTAAGTATAGATTCAAAAACTTTAGAAAGGCAGGAAGTCAAACTATAGGACGGTAGTTTGAAGGATTAGAACGGTCACCCTTCTTAGGAACAGATTGGATGTGAGCAAACTTCCAGCAAGAAGGAAAGGTGGAAGTAGATAGACAAAGACGGAAAAGTTTGACCAGGCAAGGTGCAAGCACAGAAGCACAGTTTTTGAGAAAAATAGGAGGGACTCCGTCAGGACCGTAAGCCTTCCGAGCATCTAGGCCAGAAAGGGCAAAGAAAATATCATTCCGAAGGATCTTAATGACAGACATAATATAGTCAGAGGGTGGAGGAGAAGGAGGAACAAGCCCTTCATCAACCAGAGTGGAATTTTTAGCGTGCGTGCGTGCGTGCGTGCGTGCGTGCGTGCGTGCGTGCGTGCGTGCGTGCGTGCGTGCCGTGCGTGTGCGTGCGTGCGTGCGTGCGTGCGTGCGTGCGTGCGTGTATGCTTGAAGGACAAGTGTGGGGCTGGGGTGAGGCAGGCGTGGGGCTGGGGTGAGAGAGGCGTGGGGCTGGGGTGAGAGAGGCGTGGGGCTGGGGTGAGGCAGGCTACGGTGGTGGTAGGTGGTCTACCCCGAGGCACATTGACCAGTGACCAACGACGGCAACATCACGATTGTAGTTTGCACGCACATTGTTGTCTAATATATACTACTACAACAAACATCAATACATGGGTCCGAAGGGCCCACAAGCACTTGTACTATCTATAGAGACAGGGAGGTGGAACAGGCGGTGACGCGGCCGCACCCCAGTGGAGGAGCGGCTGTGTATGTGCGGCTCTGTGCAGACAAAGAGTCACGTGATGAAGGATTGTCCAGTATCGCTGCACATCAGAGATGCCTACCAGATTTATAGTACGTATATATATATTATAGCATAGTATTTATAGACTTGTTCTGTGATCGATTTTCCCATTGTCCATATGTAAGACAATTCATGATATTCATAGGTTGTATGTGTGATTTCTTTTTTGTTACTCGGGAGCTGTTTGGAGGTTTTTTGTGAAATACTTAAGTCAATTTGTGGAATATAATGTAAATGACTACATATATTTCTATATACTAATGTAAAGATATAAATTTTCTATTAATTCAATAAAATATATATATAATATTTATCTCTCTATCTCTCTGTGTTTGTGTGTGTGTGTGTGTGTGTGTGTGTGTGTGTGTGTATGTGTGTGTGTGTGTGTGTGTGTGTGTGTATGTGTGTGTGTGTGTGTGTGTGTGTGTGTGTGTGTGTGTGTGTGCGTGTGTGTGTGTGTAATTCACCAACGGTCTTCCAAGCGATCCAAACTTCCGATTCGCCAGTTTTGTCCTCCCGGAGCGAGCTTGGAGGTCATTATGACCGATCTTTGGGTAATACTGGGACCTCACACACTACACACCCTCATCCCCTTGCTCAAGTGGGTCAGTAACTGCCCAAATTAGCCAGTGAAAAATCCCCGGGAGCGAGCGAGGATTTGAACCGGCAAACAGCAAAATGGCAATCCAAAGTTGTATCCAATGGACCATCGTCGCGGTCTGTGTGTGTATTTGCCTATTTGTATTTACCTAGTTGTGTTTTACAGGGCCTGAGCTACACTCGTGTGGTCCCGTCACCGTATCTACATTTATCCAGTCTTTCTTTCAATTGGTGCACATTATTTGCCGATATCACCTCCTCATTTACTCCATTCCAAACTTCTACATTTCTATGAGGGAAGCTGTACTTCTTTATGTTGTTCAGGCATCTCTCTTTTCCTAGTTGTTTTGTATGTCCTCTTGTGTATCGACCTTCTCTTTGTTTCCGAGTCAGTAGTCTCTCATTGTCTGTTTCTTCCATCTTTGTTATCAGCTTAAAATTGTTATTAAGTCTCCTCTTTCCATTCTCTGCTCAAGTGTTGGTAACTTTATTTCCTTCAATCTTTCCTCATAAGAAAGTTCTTCTGGCTCTGGTACTATCTTTGTTGCCATTCTCTGTATCCTCTCCAACTTATGCACATGCTTCTTTTTATATGGGGACCATACAATGGCCGCATATTCCATTTTTGGTTGGATCATTGTAGTAATTATCTTTCTAATCATATTTGTGTCCATGTAATGAAATGCCACTCTAATATGCTTTAACATCCTGTATGTATCTCCAAATATATTATTTATATGTCTTTCTGGTTGTAGGTGTGTGTGTGTGTGTGTGTGTGTGTGTGTGTGTGTGTGTGTGTGTGTGTGTGTGTGTGTGTGTGTGTGTGTATGTGTGTGTGTGTGTGTGTGTGTGTGTATGTGTGTGTGTGTCTGTGTGTGTGTGCATTC
>JACEEZ010023224.1:155000-163606 GCA_016584305.1 Chionoecetes opilio
CATGTCTCTCGGCTGCCAAATCATTAGTTCATATCCTTAGGCAAAGTCACTGGGACAACCTCCACCACCCCACAGCCAAACCTATTCTGAGCGAGTGGGCCTCCCTCAACCACCTCACGAGGCTTGAGGTGGTGGTCCTCGCACGCCTCAGGATGGGCTGCACCTTCTCCACCCACATGCTCCCTTGCATTACCAACTCCTTCCCACCCTGTTGTAACACCTGTCATGTCACCCTCTCTATCGGTGATATCCTGAATCACTGTGTGCGTTATAGGGAAAAGCGGCGTTCTTCCGATGACGCTGACAACCCTTCTAGGTGATGAGCATCCGGATGTGGTCGATAGGCTGATGATTTTCCTGGCCGAGATAAATTTAATCAGAGTTATGACTTCCTTGTATATCTCATTGTTAATGTTTCATGTTTTTGCACCACTTAATTAATTAAGGGGAGCGTCACACGAATATTTCCGAAAAAAATCTAAATATTCGAACAAATTTTCATGCGTGGTTGAACACTTGAGCCAGCTTGTCACAAAGTATTATAATGATAGCAGAAGAAATGAAAGAGTTATGGCTGATTTTCTCCTCCCCCTCCCCCCCGATAAATATCCGTACAATTTTTTTTTATGATATTCACAGGCATAGGCAAACTGGCACCTCTCAGTTCCTCTCTGTGAGACAGAGGGTTGTCTCAAGGCCTCAGTAGTGAGGGAGTAGAGGGAGAAATCGGGTGTCGCTGATCGTCTCTCAACCTTCCACCATTCCTGCTCCCTCCAGACCATATACCATTTATTCAGCGCAGGATTGATCTAACTTACGCTCTCTACCTCCTCCACCACCATGCCAAGGACATCAAGGCATGAAGTGGATCAGAGATAGAAAATGCTGGCTGTAGTTCAGCAAACTGTCCATGCGCGTCTGACAGCTAGCACCCTTTTGTGACTAGTACCTTTTGCAAAAGGGGGGACAAGCTAACAGCAATGTCATATAGCACTTCAAGAGTGATGGAGAGCGTGGCTGCAAGAGTAAACAAACAAACCAGCATCTGCTCAGATTCACTGAGCGGCGAGGTTTAAAGGGCGCGTGGCTTTTTAAACCGCGCGCCTTTAAACCTCTCTACTGAAAAAGAAAAAAAAATCCAGTTTTCCTTTAATAACTTCGCCACTATTGTACCGAATTTAATAAACAATATATCATTCGAAATAGGAATAAAGATGTGATTTTCTCATCTTTCCTTTTTTTTCAATTTGGGTAAATATTTGTAAATAATAGCAAATACATTTACGAGATCCAAAAAAAAAAAAACATTGCTAAACACTTAAGAAGAATGAAATTCTAAATTCTTAAAAATTTAATCGTTTGGATATGTTGTAATGTATATTTGGTATTTTTTTCATCAGTGGAAGTCATTGGATAAGAACGTTATTATGAGTAGAATTTCTTGAATTATTTTTTTTATATATATTTTTGCAGTTATGTATCGAGCTATGGATATGAAAATGTGCTAGGATTATTTCGGCATTAGCATACTTTTGACATAAAAATATGAGGACAATCCACCGGTAATTAAGAAATGGTGTGACGCTCCCCTTCCTTGTATATCTCATTGTTGATGTTTCATGTTTTTGCACCACTGTCAGGTTTTCGATTTAATTTACTGTGTGGCTAATGCTTCACTGGACACCAACTAAAAAAAACTACCGACGGGTTTCGAAACTCACTAGAGTCCAGGAGTGTTCAAGGTAAACAACAAACGCAGGTTAACTACCTTAACTATTTTATTAAATAGCAAATTAATAGCACGCCATTACATGTCCTGTTCTGGACTCACTTTCACTCGCACTTTCTTACTCGCCCTAAATACTTTTCCTAGATAGGCTACCTATGATAACGTACCCTATCGCTTTTGACGCTCGTCTGGGGAAAATAAAATAAAGGGGTTAGATTATCTCACGCTTCCTGCTGATGAACCTGTAGATGCGGGCCTTTCGTCAAGACCAATGACTATATACACATGATAGGAAAGCTATAAAATACATTTAACCCTAACTGGAACCTCATATGTTACCCATATTGCTGGGTAACGAATGT
Source organism: Chionoecetes opilio (assembly GCA_016584305.1). Taxonomy (NCBI): domain Eukaryota; kingdom Metazoa; phylum Arthropoda; class Malacostraca; order Decapoda; family Majidae; genus Chionoecetes; species Chionoecetes opilio. The sequence goes on from JACEEZ010023224.1 coordinate 157,092, forward strand.
ACGTGGCGCTGGCGACGATCGAAGAACTCTTCTGCATGTAAACAAAATGGCTACAAGACGTCAAAGAAATAATTTCGTCATGAGCCCTCTCTCACCCCTCACTTGCTGTGATGTCCCTCTCTAACCCCTCACGTGCTGTGATGTCCCTCTCTAACCTCTCACGTGCTGTGATGTCCCTCTCTAACCCCTCACGTGTTGTGATGTCCCTCCCTAACCCCTCACGTGCTGTGATGTCCCTCTCTAACCCCTCACGTGCTGTGATGTCCCTCCCTAGCCCCTCACTTGCTGTGATGTCCCTCTCTAACCCCTCACGTGCTGTGATGTCCCTCTCTAACCCCTCACGTGCTGTGATGTCCCTCCCTAACCCCTCACTTGCTGTGATGTCCCTCTCTAACCCCTCACGTGCTGTGATGTCCCTCTCTAACCCCTCACGTGCTGTGATGTCCCTCTCTAACCCCTCACGTGCTGTGATGTCCCTCCCTAACCCCTCATGTGCTGTGATGTCCCTCTCTAACCCCTCATGTGCGGTGATGTCCCTCTCTAACCCCTCACGTGCTGTGATGTCCCTCTCTAACCCCTCATGTGCGGTGATGTCCCTCTCTAACCCCTCATGTGCGGTGATGTCCCTCTCTAACCCCTCATGTGCGGTGATGTCCCTCTCTAACCCCTCACGTGCTGTGATGTCCCTCTCTAACCCCTCATGTGCTGTGATGTCCCTCCCTAACCCCTCACGTGCTGTGATGTCCCTCTCTAACCCCTCATGTGCTGTGATGTCCCTCTCTAACCCCTCACGTGCTGTGATGTCCCTCTCTAACCCCTCATGTGCGGTGATGTCCCTCCCTAACCCCTCATGTGCTGTGATGTCCCTCCCTAACCCCTCATGTGCTGTGATGTCCCTCTCTAACCCCTCACGTGCTGTGATGTCCCTCTCTAACCCCTCACGTGCTGTGATGTCCCTCCCTAACCCCTCACGTGCTGTGATGTCCCTCTCTAACCCCTCACGTGCTGTGATGTCCCTCTCTAACCCCTCACGTGCTGTGATGTCCCTCCCTAACCCCTCACGTGCTGTGATGTCCCTCTCTAACCCCTCACGTGCTGTGATGTCCCTCCCTAACCCCTCATGTGCTGTGATGTCCCTCTCTAACCCCTCACGTGCTGTGATGTCCCTCCCTAACCCCTCACCTGCTGTGATGTCCCTGCATCTGTGATGATGCAATTTCGTCATTGGAAATCCTACTTAGTTACTGCGAATTGAAAATAATTTGTGTTTGACAAGTTGTAAATTGCAATACATTGAATAAATATGTGCCAATCTTTGTTGGTTTCATTATTTATGATATATTACATCGTTCAGGTATACTTGCAAGAAAAAATATATGGAAGAAAGTAAAGAAATATATTCAATACATGTAAAGTGGCTAAAACATAAGCATAACCATGTAATTACTAATCAACCAATTACAGGATGTTGCACGATCAGCACAGGTAACAGTGATTAACTTACATAACTTTTATAACATCAGGAGGTGAAAACACATGCATAATGCTGTCAAGTGGTAAATGATGGCCAAATATTAGTTACATATCGAATGCGTAATTTATTGTGGGATTAATAGAAGGCTTTACTCCCATTATTGACCACATGTACTAGGAGAAAAATGTTAGGAAAGGTAAGCATTGGTAATAAATAGCATCAGGATGAGCGAAACAATGTAGCTTGAACTGTCATGAGCGGGTATTTAAGATTTACAATAGTCACCCATTAAAAGTCTCCCGTGTGAAATATAGTTATGCGCTACGATTATAGAGGGCGTGAGAGGCGGCCAGATGCCAACACGTATTTTAGTCACCCATTTTTCTATTGGTCGCAGCAGTCACTTTCCTATCATGTATATATATATATAGTCATTGGTCAAGACCACGTAGAAGTCTCCTCGAAGAAGGCTCCTCGACCTCCTCACACTCAGCGCCTCAGCCTGCGTCTTGCCTCGTCCAATGTCCTCCTCCTAAGCTCTGGGAACTTGAATGGCTACATGCCTACAATAAAGTCATGACCCATGACAACCACATTGTATGTATTGGCATTGTATTGCACCTTATTGCAATTGTATTATATGTTGGTATGCAAGTTTGTTTGATCTGTGCTTTCGCGTGAATGACATACATTCCCTTGTTTGTAATTACGTACTCGTACGTAAAGGCCCTTACTGCATATATATGTTATCTCCCACCCTCATCACTCCCTGACTAATGACCTTAGTTCTGCTTTAGGTTCCAGGCTTCCCTGTGTGTATGTTGCGTATCTAAGTGTCTATGAATTTATGTTTTGAATACTATTGTTACAAAATATATATTATATATATATATATATATATATATATATATATATATATATATATATATATATATATATATATATATATATTATATATATATATATATATATATATATATATATATATATATATATATATTATATATATATATATATATATATATATATATATATATATAGTTATATATATTTATATGAATTATATATATTTATATTTCGTTTTTCGCAATGTCTTAAATTATTGTCCGTAAATCTGCAAACGAAATAGGAGCTCTGCAATTGTGTAAGTTGCGTTTTGCGGAAGTACCCAACTGTGACACACACACACACACACACACACACACACACACACACACACACACACACACACACACACACACACACACACACACACACACACACACACACACACACATATATATACTGTGTACAATAACATAGATTACTGTCCCCCTTGAGTAAGGGCATTGGGTGTATGTGGTGTACGAGGTCCTACAGCATCACCCAAATATCAGTCACTACGATCTCCAAGTTCTTCATGTGAGGGTAAAACTGGCGATTGCGAATCCAGCTCGAGTGGGCAAGCCCGTGGGTGAATACACACACACACACACACACACACACACACACACACACACACACACACACACACGCACACACACACGCACGCGCGCGCGCGCGTGAACGCACGCACGCACGCACACACACACACACGCCAATACACGGAACGAGTATAAAACAAAATTTCCTTGATAGAGATAGAGCTCATACATATTAGTAGAGGACCCTACCATTGAACCAGTGACCAATTTCTCCTGATCAAGGTTTGAAGGTGGTTTTTAAATGACTTGAGGATACTGAACAAAATAAGCACCCATGTCCCGCGCAAAAGTGCGGGCTAACTCCGCCAGGGGGCAAAATCCAAGACGGCCACCGTGAAAACTAGATTTGTCATATCTTGACTCATTTAATAGCTATTAATATGTTCTTGGTGTCTAAATGTATGTTTTTTAAGGAAAGCAATAAAGACATCATAGAGTAGATTTGTGGACAAAAAGTCATTGTAATTGATTATTTTATTAAAAAATGAAGACAAAACATTTCAATATTCATCATTTTCGAGAACCGTAACATGCTTATTGGCCACTAATCACATGAAGCTTTTTTTCACTGGAAAACTCACACCAACTCAAGTTGATGTTACTGAAAAAAGCTGTAGCCCAATTCATCTCAAAACGTGTTACAAGAACTCAAAGTAACACGATATGGCTGATACACAATTTGAATTTGTTCTATTAGTATGTGTATATTGCCGATGTATTCTAGGTGTCAACAAATAGGTTTTTCAGACCAAGGTTTTCAATGCTAATATACATGAATCAATTTGTTTAATCAAAATTGAAAAGAATTATTGATTTATCCTAACTCATTACATATTTCAAATAAATCAGGTAAAATCCACAACCTTTCACAACTATTTAACTGACAATTGTGGATAACATGAATGGACAATATTATACATCAATGTCATTATCCTCGTCTTCATCATATGAATCACTCTCCTGAATCAGTATCTCCTGGTGTTAGGTCTTGAAGTTGAACGACATCCTTCAAATGCATTGGTAGTGCTGGTCTTGTGTATCGCACTGGCTTACACAAGCCATTTTCAACAGCCCATCCATGTGAAAGTGGAGACGGAGAAGGATCTACCTTATGATAATTGAGAAGCATGTGTGTTTGATAATTTCCTCTTGTTACCTTCAGGTCATGTGAATCTCTATCTGGTGGAAGTCTCAGTGTTGATTTTCTCTTCATCTGGTTCCATTTTCGAGCCCTTGCTTCACCCATAGATTTGCTCACCTTGTCATTATAGATGTATCTTAAGGTGAATATTGCCATGTCATTCAGAACAGACTGTGTTACCGGCAATGACTTGCCAAAACAACACAGCAGAGCACGTGCATCATCTGAGATTCCCTTGGTAAAAATTGATGCTTTCCCGTGGCCAAAAAAGGCAGTTGTGGTGTCTGATCCGCTGTGAATATGTAATTGAACTATAATCTCTGCTACCTCTTTGGAGCATAGTTTTTTACAATCTATGATGTTCTTCTTCCTCATGACTGCTAACACTCCATCTATTGTATGGGCAACATATGCAGACAAAACTAGAACGTCTGTATCTTCAGCATCAATGACAACATCAGTATCAATGCCTGATCTTCTGATTTGGGAATATATAAAGAAGATAATCGTGTCTGCTTCGATGTGTTCACATTCAAAATTGCCAATTCTGTCTCCTGGGGATAAATTCCAGCACTTTGGACCCACTGAATATACAAACTGGACATTGGGATGTTCACAGCACCTTACACGGATCTCATCTTGGAGAAATTACTGCAAGCGTTGTTTATTAGCTGGATTGTGCAACAAATCCTGGAAAGCTCTAGCTGAGGGAAATTTGTCTGAAGGCCGGATGAAGATGTTCTTAGAGCCTTCAATATTACTAGAGCGAAGATTTCATTCACTGTCTTTGATAGTAAATGGCAAGTCATAGCGGTCATTCACCAACACAATCTTTGAAGCATTTTTGTGTCTGGATATTATTATGGACAACATCTTGGAAGCATAATCCCGCCATGTGAAGCTAGTACCATCTGATTGTTCACGGTCCTCAAATGATGGGGTTGACAGACGCCATATGATCCCATATCAACTATAGCAATGTACTCCTTGGAATCCAAGGTCTCCATATATAATTTATCCACCAATTTGGACTGTTGGGTCTTTATCATTGTCCCGTTAACGTTGTGTAATGACGGAAAATTCCATGAGTAATGATGGAAATTTCCATCACACGATTTCCGAGTTACATGTCTATGAAAGGAAAGAGAAGGTTTCAATAACCATAGGTTTAGTCTAGACTAAGTGTTGCCTAAATCCAGTATATAGGTGAACAGGTTATTTATTAGGATAACGCCATTCAAATTATTTCATTCCTATTATTATCTATCGTTCGCGCGTATACGTCTCTCTCTCTTGCATTCCTATCTCCCCCCCCCCCTCCATCCTCCTTCTTCCCCCCCAAACGCCAGAGCCACGAGGTGTAATCTGTGAGACATTAACTTCGCAATTACCAATAACTTGTAGACTCAAAACTTCTTATTCCCCCCTTACCCTCCTGGCAGATCGAATAACACTCTTAGATTCTTAGCATCCTTAAAAAAGAGGAAAATAGAGGTTTGTTTCACATATTGATGCATAAATTAGTAGAGTCATTCGCTTAAATTAAGAGTCTGCCAAGACTTTTTCACGCTTCACCATACCCTACCACTGTAAAAAACGCGTCCGGACAAGGACCTCGGACTAGGCGTAATAAACCCACAAGGTTTATTCTTATAAAATTAAATTTTTCTACATCAAATTAAGAGAATTGGATTATAGTTATTCCATTAGTTTGTATAGTTGCCCCCCCCCCCCCCTAGCTAATAAGAGTCAGTCGACGCGCTGTGCCCGTAAATGAAGCCTCTAGTGGGTACTTAAACATTCGTTATTTCCCGCGTTTAGTCGTTCGCAAGGCAACATGGCCGCCTTGTATAAACACTCTGGGGTTCTCCTTGTCTCCTAAACCGCGGGAGGTCATTCGTCTTCTGACTCCCGTACAGGTAAGATCTCTGGCCGTGTGTGTTCCCCCCATTCCCCCCATGTGGTAGGATATATTTATTTCTATATACTTACTTACTTAGGTGATATTTGAGTAATTGTGAAGTGAAATAGGAAACCACAAATTATTGTTATAAGTGTTAGCTATATAAGATTCGTCTTCTGACTCCCGTACAGGCACGCGGGTGGACTTATCAAGCGGAACACGTGTTTCCACATGGTCGCGACTCGCAACAGTTTCATTACTCTCACATTTCCCTTCCCTATGTTCTCCATGTATATCTTAGGTGTTTATCTTGTATGTATTTAGATGGTAGGCCTAGGAATATAGTCCAGTTAGGCAGGTTATGCTCTTCAGAAGCTTTCCTCTACTAAATTAAATCATAAATATACATAAGTTTTCAACCATGAATAACCTCTTGTTAAATAAACCAAATAAGTTAAAGTAGGAATTCTTTTTTTTTAGCAAAACCCCAGGTGACTATTCTCTGCTGTGGAAATACTTATCCACGTTTCCGAA
>JACEEZ010023224.1:164255-179255 GCA_016584305.1 Chionoecetes opilio
CAACACAATAGACGTTTTAAAACAAAAAAAACAGCATAAACGAAATGAAAATCATTAGTCACAAGTTAAAGAAGCCATAACAAATCCTCCTAATTCCTACTATCCTAGCTTTCTGTTTGCAGATATTGATAGTACTGACCTATTGGGAGCTGCACACACCTCTCACCGCACTGTCTCAATTGTAACTGCACAAACAAGTGGCCACATAGCTCTCGATGAGTCAAATCGTAATCAGCTGGCACGTTTTACTACAGCTCACAAGTGGAATTTTGCTTATCTGGAGGGTAAGCTGTGGAGAAAAAACTTGACGTGCTAGAAAAAAACTGACAACATATTTGGAATCAGCATGCCAATTTTAGTCTAAATAAGCTCAAAAATCTAACTCAACATTTTTTTTTCTTTCAAATTGTTCCCCAGTGTTATTTGTACCAAATTTTTTTTTCATTACTCGTTTAAATTTTATTTTCCGTAACATCAGAAAAAAAAACTAATCTCCACATGATTAGAACAATAACGAATAGAGGAATAACGAACGAAGGAATAACGAATAAAGGAAAAACGAACTATAACGAATAATAGAATAATAACAAATAGAGATAAACACAAGAAAAATACGAGAGAAACGAGTTTTTTCAAACTTTTTTTCGTAAAACAACCAAAAGCTGTTCAAATGTAGTACATAACCTAAAGGTAAGGTACTTCTTCTATATTCTTTTCATCTTCCTGTAAATAGTATTTATGTGTCTAGATGTATGTGGTACTTACGTATTTCTAGAGCTATAAGGGTGTTTCATAGCGGCAAAACACACACACACTTAACGCACGTCAAGTTAAATCAATACACTAAGAGGCTGTGTCTAATTAATACATACACTAAAATTCACCAGCTGGGTTTGCTCGAGCTCCTGATAGTGGAGCGGTCGAGGCCAAAAAAAGGGCCTTATATAAGGAGTTACCCCTCCACACGTTAGAACAAGGCAAATGAGGTATTGTTGGATTCGTTAGGATGTCTACTTTATGAATAATGATGTTTTACAGTCAGATTCTAACTAAAACATGGCCATTTAACCCATTTAACCCATTCAACCCATAAAATATTGAAATTTTTTGTATATCATAAATATTGTTATTTTGACACTTACAAAGAGTACTTACACTATTAGGATGTCTACTTTATGATAAATGATGTTTTACAGTCAGATTCTATTAAAACATGGCCATTTAACCCAACAAACCCATAACAAATTGAGAATGTTGGAATATCTTAAAAATTGTTATTTTGGCACTTACAAAGATTACTTACAGTATTTACACCATCATGTCCGTACCCACTCCGACTTCATCTCCTTTTGCCCCTTCAATTTCTCCGGCCGATTCGCACTTCTCCACCCCCAGGAACAAATGTCAATGCCCCCCCGTCCAGCAATGACACATTTGGCTTTTTTTTCCCGGAAAAACCTTTGTCAGGCAGTAAAAATGAGTTGGGGCTCTAACCTCTGTTTGGTTTGCCGTTTCATTCCTGTACATTTTTGGGACCCAGTTACCCTTTGAAATTCAAATTTCCAACCATGGCCAACCGGGGGTTTCATGTTCTAGGTTTTCCCGATGTGACCCCTTACACCACACGGCTATTTTGGAAATTTGGGCCCGAAATACATGTTGTTCAAAGGCACATCTTTTGGGGGAAAGAAAGGAGGCGGCTTATCAGTTTTTTTGGTGGCGAGTACAAACGAAGCTCATTCAGTGAATGGGATTTTTATTTTTTTTTACCCATGAAATGGAGAAGGACAAATTGCCTTTCGGTACTGGGAAAAGGGTTAGGCACATCCGGAAGGTTTCCCAAAGGCCCCTTTTAAGGCATCTAAAATTTTTGGTGAGGGGCTGAATATTGCCTTTTTCGTTTTCCCAAGGTCTGAAATGAGCACTTGTCGTGTTCAAAATCCTGAGGAGAAATGCACGGGGGTAAGACTTCATGTTTCTTTGCCGGTTTGGTACTGATTTTGGTTTGAACGGGTTTTAGGGAATCTTTTTCCTTTGAGACAAATTTCCCCTGAGTGCCCAGCATGCTTTATATATTTCCCTCGGCCATTTGCCCCCCTGCCCCAGAAAATAACCAAAAGCCCCGGGGATTTTCCGTGCCCGTACCCCAAATGATTACCCTTTGGGGATGGTCTCCGATAAAATGTTGAAATGAAATTACCGACGAGTGCCCCGCCTCCTCTTGTGTGTTTAAAACCCCCTAAAGACGGACACCCACTTTTTCAGAACTTTGACCATTTCTCCATCTTAAAATTTCCACCCCCAAAGTACTACCGTTTTATCTGCAGGCAGGATTTTCTTGTCCATTGTCGCATATGTACGGGACAGATGAATGAAGCTAAAATAGCCTTTTTGGGGTTTTTTAAAACTGGTTTTGGGAGGGGAAAGTTCCCCTTTTGTTCCGGGACTTTCCCCGGGGGGTTTCCCCGAAAACCGTAATTGGAATGGAATCCATCATTTTTTCGGCCCTTTGGGCCCAGCCCCTCCAAAATTTTAAAAATTTGTTTTTCCCGGTGGGGTACTTGGAAAGCCCGAGGTAGCAAACGCGAAAAAGGGGGAATTCGCAAAACAAAAACCCCTTTTTATTTTTGGCCCCTTTTTTTGTCCCTCATCAAACCATGGGTCGTGGAACATTGAAGGCGGAACAGCTCCCCAATTCGTAGGAGAACCTTGCGCATTCCACATAAACGGTTTTTTGCACTGCAAGCAGTTTCTAAAGGAGTACCCCCCGTATCGATCATTACTTCCCTTTTTTAAATAAAGGGAAAAAGCCCTTTCCTCTTTCAGAAACTTTTTGCCCTACTGTCTTGGGGGGGGGAATCCCGGGAAATTCCTTTCTTTTCTTTCCCCAAGCCTTTTTTTTCGTGAACTGTTTTGGAAACATTTCCCGCCCCTTTTGTGGCACTCCCTTCATCGATTCTTGACTTCTTCTGATGCCCCCTGACCATATTTTATATTAACTAGGGAGGTTGCCCCCATTTTCCCGGGCCCAAATGGATCTTTGGCATTGTTCCTTGAGGATTTTAAAACATATTCTATTTTTTTTTCCTTTGGTCACACGAGCATGTCCAATTTCCCTTCCCTGTGTATTCTTGGATTTGGGTTTAGGTGTACACATTTCTTTAAAATCGTTCTCGTTTCCCCCCGGTTATGTGGCGGGTCAGCACCCGGGCAAACAAAGGCCCCTTTTCCTCAGTGGAAACCCGATGACACCAAAATTTGGTTTTACCCCCTCGGGTTTGATACTCTTTTCAAGGCCTTTTCCGTGGGAAAACGCATTTAAAAAGCCCTTTTCTAAGCTTTTTCACAACGAAAACCCCCCTTCCGACATGTGTTTAAACATTCGTGGGGGTTTACACCCCAAAGAGACGCTTTTCTGCAACAAGACTGGGTGTATCGTGCATAATTTTGCTGGGCCTCCCAGGAAAAGTCCCGGTAGGGACTTCAAGGACGGGGGTAAGGTGCATTTAAAAATCAGCCCCCCGGCCCGGGCCCGAAAAAATTCAAGAGGGTGTCCCCAGCACCCAGAAAGCTAATCCGGGAAGGGAAGTTGCTGATTGTTCTTTTTCCTGTGCCCCTTTGAACTTCTTCTTGTACTGAAAAGGGGGGATAAAAGGGGCATTTCAATCCCCTGACCCACAGCGTGCAGGTTTCCCGGGGATTTCCCCTTTTTGAAGGTTTTTCCTCTAGATCGGCAATTAAGTGCGTGGTTCATCACCCAAACCCAAGGGCAACTTTTTTTTTTCATTGAAAAGGGTTTTTTCGGCAGTGATAAAAAAAAACGTTTTTTGGGTTGTACCAGTCTAAATTCCTTTTAGCCCCTCGGGAAAAACTGTTTTCCCCTTGCAACATAAACCCTTACGGACGTATAAAGCATCCCTTTCAGGTACGTCGGGCAGGGTTGGGGAAAGACCACCTCACAAAACAGTTCCCTATATGGCAAAATGAAAGAAATTAAGTGAAAACCCTCCCCCAAAGGGCCTCATCGCCAATCGACCACCAGGGGATCGGGGGGTCACTCCAGGGGAATCTTTTTCGCCTTGCTATATTTTTCCAGGTCAACAATGATCAAAACCCTTTTTTCTTGTCCCACTGAAATTTGCAGTTTCAACCAATTTTCAGCAAAGTCGTGAGATCTTTAGAAAAGTCAGGGGGTGGCGCATTAATGAATGGGGATACCATATTGAGTCAGGGGAATTTCTCTTTTCGCTAACTAGAGAATTTGGGAATCCCCCCCAACCCGGGAATACGTGATTTTTAAAGGGGGACTTGCAGGGGCCTTTTCCCAAATCAAGTTTTTTAGTCCCACATCACTAAAACTTATCCAGTTCTTTGACTTCCCATTAAAACAAAAGGGTTTTTGGGTTTTAAAGTATGGGGTTTTTTAGCGTTTGATTTCCCCCTAATCACAGCTCTGTGAATCTGGGGGTTTTTAGGTTTAAATTTTGGGAAAAGCAAGGTTTTTTCTTCGGGCCCTAGGAGCCTTTGATACAACACCACAGCCATTGAATGGGGTAGGTTCTTTCCGTCATTGTCTGTCTTTTGATAAAAATTGTCAATGGCGGTTTTCAACATTGGTTTTAAATTTAACTTTCCCCGGATAAAAAACAAAAAGTCACGTGGTATATGAACTTTCGACTTGGTTGACAGTTTGGCCCAAAACAATGGCAGTGAGGAATCGAACGCATTTCATCATAAGGTACGTTTGTGCCCAGAGAGGACAGGTCACTATCAGTTCTCGAAAAACCCATGGTCGTGGTGCACCTTGACACCTAAACCAAATTTTATTGGGGTATGGATTTTAAAAACTAGAAAAAATCATTTTTTTGGGACATATTGCAAGAACTCTCATTTTAAAAGTTTTCTGTGAGTTTCAGATTCAAACCTTTAGGGTGGGCAAAGTCTTTTTTTTTTAAATAAAACATGCAAACGAAATCATACAAAGGAAACCAGAACAAAGCCTTGCACTTTTTTGTCTCCTATTCCCACTAGAATCTAACGATCAGATGGATTTTGGGAATGTCACCGATACATTTCCTGATGTTTCCAGCTGCCTTATGGGAAGACAAAAAGCGTCCTCTTCTGAATTGACATCATCAGAGGTTCGATTCAATTCAACCCCAAATTTTATTTTCATGCACTTTTTTGCCTCACAAAGTGTTTCAAGCCTCGGCAACTGTGAATCCCCCGAGGGATACAAGATCGGGCTTCCCAGGCTGGAGATGAATGAAAACCTGTCTCCGGAAAAGCTTCTGTAATTTCTTTTTCAATCTCCCTGTAGTCAAGGCTCCTTTTTTTTTAGAGTTGACCCCGCTGAAAAGCGGACCCAAAGTTTATTAAAGGGCAGACCAAAATTTGATAGAGATGGTTTTTTGGGCCCGGACAGTCTTTCAAATTTTCCCTTTCACAAAATTTTGAAGGCCACGCATTGTCCGATTTATCAAACCCTTTGCCCTAGCCCTTTGCAGCTTTAATGTTTGGGAAGCGAGGGTGTAATGCGAAAAAAGCAAGAGCGATGTAAATTTTTGGGGGCCCTTGCAAAAAAACAGTGTTTTTTACAGATTGCATTGAATCTCAAAAGTCGGGTTTTTCTGAATGGCTGCATCAAGCCCCTTTTTCCCTTTTGGGGGACCCCGTCCCTGTTGAGACGTTCGACAGTTTCTCCTCCAGCTATGTGTTTCCCACATATGAACCCAAGCCTGATCGAATGTCAATTGCGAATGCATACCCGCCGAGACGGGACGACCAATCGAGGGCCCCTCCCCTGTTGCGCCACGTCAGCGCCCAGCACATGTACCATTTTTCTTGGGCTTCTGAATTTTTAGGGTGGAGCGTTTATTCCCACATTTTGGACTTTGCTATGGGGGTAGGCGGAAAAGGGTGTGAATGAGCATCAAATTAACGTGTGCAAAATATTAAACTCTACAACAATATCTTCTGCCTCCCCACCGACACGGGAAAAAATGAGAAAATGGGAAAAAAAAGTTCCCCTGCGTCAGCGTTACCAACGTTTACATATTAAATGCAATGCTTTTTGGGTGGGGTGTAAATAAATGTGAATAAAATGCACTAAAAAAAATATTAAATATTTATTTTCTGTGAGAACATCTCTGTCTCCCCAAAGTGAACTTAAACACTGTAAAATACTGAAATTGCGATAAATTGCATGTTTTTTATATTGCTCAATACTTGCAAAAATCGCTTACACTTGATTGTGTGATCTTTTCTGTGTAAGATAATGAGAACAAACATTGTACAGCTCTCAGTTTATGTTATCATTTCAAAAAATTTGAAAAGATAACATAATCCAGAAACTCACCACGAGGAGGTGGTTTTTACGGCGAGTTTCCGCCCAAACCACCCATCCTCCCTTCTTTGTTAATATGTTATTTAACTAAGAGTATACTCTTTCTTTGTTTCAAATGTGGGTAGTATTTTTCTTCCCTTTATTCTGTTCCTGATGTAACCATCACGGGCTGCTGCGCCCACAACGGAAATCGAAGCATCTGTCACTAATTTGGGATATGTCTTTCGACTGCTTGCGTGTGACAGGGGAATGTTGTAAGAGCACATGGTTTCTGCTGGGATCTGATGTAAGCTGCTATGTCTTCTGTTGGTATCATTTTGTAGCGGGTTTGCTCTGTCAATTCAGCACTTTGCCAGTCAATCATTAGATGATATTCACTAGCTTGAAGAAGCAGTTTTGGATGGTTCGAAATATCCTTACAGCTTTTCGGTTCGCTTGAGTGTCTCTAGCTTTCAGGATACGCCTTAATCCAAGTTCTCGAATATTTGCTGATCATCATGTATCATGGGCTAGAAGAACATTTTCAGGGTGTGCAAAGTAGGCATTGTTTTGTATAACACGGCTTCACTGTATCTAAGTTGTCGTCTGTCAACAAACGGCGATTTTGAAATCAATGAAAAACACATGTTTCGCTCCATAAAATTGCTGATGGATACATTTTGATATTGAACCAAATGCACATAAACATTCATAATGTATTTGACGAGCACTAACAATCCATCTGAGGGGCTTTCATCTGCAATGTACGGGCGGAGGATGCGATTTGCCGTCCGTTAAACCATCTACCCATGGTGGCATTTTTTCCCTGGTTTCATTTTGGCTAGTTGGATCGAGCATTCACCTGATGCTACAGCTCTAAATATCTGTAGCATATATGCTTGATCAGTGCTCAAATCTGATAAATCACATTCAATAGGTTCACTAGGAATGGGGTGAATTTTTACTACAGGCAAATTTTCACAGTCGTTAAGCCTTCTGCCAATAGGACCAGTGAAAGTAGACGGTCCTGATGTCTGACCATCGATATGATTTATCAGATGACGAAGAGGTAGTCATTTGCATGTAACAGCAAACAAACCAAAGGAGTGGCTTTTCAATTTTTTTCTTCTAGCAACCTTTTAAATACCCCCTTTGTGGCCTGTTTTTAACAGCTGTTCCATCGCATCCACTGCTATGATGTGGCTGGTATCAATTCATGTAAATGCAGGTAACCCAAGTATTGAAGCGGAAATACACCGAGCAGATCCTGAAATCGGCACTATGTGGCACGGTAATATGATCCTGGCTCTTGTATTAATGTAACATGTTCTTCTTGTGTGCACCTAACATATTGTTTTCCTCCAACTTTTCTCCGATTTTTGTAGTGTCCTTTCTGCCATCAAAGTAAATGCTTTCAGTGGCCCTATTGATCACCGTAAATCAATTTGCGACCTAGTCCTTTTCCTGGCTCTCCTTACTTTACTTCTGTCGATTACTAATGATGAATCACTGATATTCACAAGTCCAGCTCCCTCTAAGACTGCAGAACCCCAGTGTTGCAGCCGATCTGTCGGGACACGCCCATTTTGTCTGACTTTATTGCCATGGAGTCAAGGGACACTTTCTGCTTTTCCTGCTTATTCTCAATTCTTTGTACTGTACCTGCACTAGGTCATACTCTGACGCACTGCTACTGTCAGAACTGTCTTCTGTGGAGTCAGTATTTCATTTGGCATATCTGACTCCTCTGAATAACAAACTGGTTCCTTACTAGTGGATGGCATTTGTTCAAATGGGCGAAGCCGCAAGAAGTCAGAGAGTTTTCACGGTGTTTTTTTTTTTATTTTAACTGTTGAACAAGCATCAATTTGACCAATTACCATCTTCCTTGTACTTCTCTGGTCTATTAGGAACGCCCTTTCTCTGCAGCTGTACTTTTTTTGATAAGAGCATGAACATAAATTCAAATCTTGACATTTGCAAGTGCTTACATCAAATAACTTTTGTGCTTGTGCTTGAAAAATCCTTCAATCGTTGCATATTCTTCTCACTCTTCTTGATTCAAACTAGTCTCTTCAATTTCATATATTTTGCATAATAACTTTTTTAACATGTCCCATATTCGTTTCCGAGATACTGTAGGAATTGATGCTTTTTCCCAGATGCTCTTAACGTGATGAACAACGCAGTCGCTTATATCGCTAAAAGTA
Organism: Chionoecetes opilio; assembly: GCA_016584305.1. NCBI lineage: Eukaryota > Metazoa > Arthropoda > Malacostraca > Decapoda > Majidae > Chionoecetes > Chionoecetes opilio. Next base: position 172,791 of record JACEEZ010023224.1, read on the forward strand.
GGTCTTGTTGAAGTCTTCAGTTCTTGCCTAAACAAACAGATAGTGTTTCATGACATCTTGATGAATGGAAGATTCAGACCTTGATGTTTACTTGGATGGCCGAACACAACACAGGCATTACTACGGTTAAATCTTTGGGACGTCAGCCATGCTGCTGTCCTTATATAATATATAGTCTTTTTTGATAAGAATTTTATGTAATGAAAACTATTTTATAAACTCCTAACACAAAAACTTTAATGATATTTATCAAGCAAGAGATCTCGTGATAAACAACGCTGAGTGACAACAATCGACAACCGCGCACAGCGCCGCACACATACGTCCACTCACAACTGTAGCTGGAGAGACACTGAATCAGTCTCTCTCCAGCTACAGTTGTAGCTGGAGCTACCGCGCGTGGACTCACTGCATCAGTGTCACTGATGCAATGAGTCACGCGCGGTAGCCCTGTGTATTGCATCTCTCGGCAAATTGTATGAATGAGTGATGAAGTTTACAGGGCTTTTCATGCTTGTGCATGGTGTGATTTGTATGTATTGTGCATTTCACCCTCGTAGTATAGAAAGTGACGGCTAATGCAAGGTGTCATATTTATATAAATTTCCGGGGTATTTACAGCATTTTTCTTAAATTCACAGTATTTGGGGAGACAGAAGATGTTCCTCACAGGGGAATAAGTATTTAATATTTTTTTGTATTTGCATTTTATTCACATTTTTTGAAACACTACCCAAAAAAAACATTGCATTTAATATGTAAACGTGTGGTAACGCTGACGCAGGGGAATTTTTTTTCCCATTTTCTCATTTCAGTGCGGTGGGGGAGGCAGAAGATATTTTTGTAGAGTTCTAATTTTTTGCACACGTTAATTTGATGCTCATTCACACCTTTCCGCACTACCCATAGCAAAATCCAAAAACGTGAATATACGCTCCACCTACTGGATATTCCTCTTGTTCGTATAATTTGCTCTGCACTTTGGTGGAAATTTTGATAACAGTACCTCCTTTTTAGGAGTCGTTTTTCACTGGAAACGCGATCAATAGAAAACCATTTTTACGAAGCTCGGCAGCTTTCAGAATGGATTTCAATCCTTCGACTCCAGGATTCTGGAAAAACTGGGTTATCAGCTTGGTTTGGATAATGATGTCTCGCAAAATAGGGCAGCTTCGCAAAGAGTCTTTTCTTCTCCTTTTGTGAGTAGGTTCTTCTGGTGGTTCCATACTTTCTTCAACATGCAAGGAAAAAAACATACACAATTAAGAGAGTGATAAGTAACAATGAGTGAAACGTTTGCACAAGGGTTTCTTTGTAACTGAAGACAAAGTACGAGTCAAAAATGGCCAAAAAAGGGGTTTTAAAAACCCCAAATTTTGGGGTATTTGGGCGTCCAAAACACCATTAAAAGTGGGTTTCAACCCCATATATTTGTGGGAGTGTACTTGGCAGAAAGAAATAAGTGATGTTACCAATTTTTTCAATCTTTGTAAGTGCCAAAATAAATGTTTTTAAGATATTAAAAAATTTTCCAAATTTTTGTATGGGTGAAAGGGGGTTTTAAATGGCAATGTTTGAATTAGAATCTGACGTAAAACTCGTTTTTCACAAAGTAGACATCCTAACGAATCCAACGATACCTAATTTGCCTTGTTCTAAAGTGTGGAGGGGTCAAGCTAGATTTTTGACTCTTGGCCGCTCCAATATGAGACAGACACTGTGGCGGAGGGAGGGACGGAGCAACGCGTGCACCCAACCTTGCTATGTGACGGCCCGCGGCACTTTGACTTGACTGTGTGTGTTTTTTTTTTTGTGTGTGTGTTGGTGTGTGTTGTGTGTGTGTGTGTGTGTGTGTTGTTGTGTGGGGTGTGTGTGTGTGTGTGGGGTGGGGTGTGTGTGTAGTTTGTGTGTGTGTGTTTAGTGTGTGTGTGTGTGTGTTAGGTGTTAGTCTGTGGGTGTGTGTGTTAGTTTTGTGTGTGTGTGTGGTTGTGTATGTGTGTGTGTTTTTGTGTGTGTGGTGGGGTTGTGTGTGTGTGTTGTGTGTGTGTGTGTGTTGTGTGTGTGTGTGTGTGTGTGTCTGTGTGTCTCTGTGTCTGAGTCTGAGTCTGAGTCTGAGTCCTTGTGTTACCTGTTATCTCTATCTTTTACCTTACTTTTGTACCTTATGTTACTTTATATGACCTGTTACCTCTCCTGTTGCATTATAGGTAGGATAGGCCTCTATGTTTTCTTTCTGCATGTACTTTTACCCTTGTCCAAGAGTAAGTATATGTTAGAGAGGTTATAAGGGAGTTATAAGAGGGTAACATTTCCCTTTACCTTATGTTACCTTAGTGCCTTATGTATCCTATGTTATCTAATGTCGTTTGAATGTAATCTTAATAGCTATTCTTTTTGTTACTTTTTGCTACTACTACTACTACTACTGCTACTACTACTACTATACTACAAACTACTACTACTACTACTACAAACAAATACTACTACTACAAATACTACTACTACCACCGTTGTTGTCAGTGTTTTTCGTACTTCTATTACTATTATTGTGATTAGTACTACTATTACTACCACTATTGTACTAATATTAGTGCTTGTACTACTACTACAAACTATCATTATTGTATTACTACTACTACTACTACTACTACTACTACAAACTACCACCACCACCCACCAATAGTGGGCAGCCTGGGGTTAATCCCTACAGGGGGTTCTGCGTCCCTGGCCACGGTGAGCAGTAAGACCAATCCTGACATAGATTGGTTGGGGGGGGGTTGCAACCCCTCCCTGTAAAAACCCTAAACGAGCTACAAATATATTAAAAGGTAGAGGCCGGGGGCCGCGGCAATCGCGCCCCCGACCCGGTTTTGCCGGGGGGCCCGACCATGCAGACCCCTCCTATCCCGACGCAGGGGGGGGTCTCCCTATGACGAGTGCAGGGCAAAGCCCTCGGGAACCCCCGCACTCTAAATCAGGTGGTAGGGCCCCCTAGCCAACTTTTTCTTATGGGTGTGGCCCGGGGCGGTTGCAGAGGCAGCGCCTGCCCGTTGAAAACACTCCTGGGATCAACCTGCGGAGGGTTCTTCGTGTGGGCTCGTGGAACGTTCTGAGCCTCTCAGACGATCATCGACTACCTCTCTATCGGGCGAGCTCAGTAGGCTGAGGGTGGATATAGTGGACTCTCTGAGACGAGGAGGCCTGGCAGTGGGGAGACCTAGCAGTGGGGGGGTTTCACCCACTACTGGTCCCGGCATGAGCAGTTGGTCACCGTGAACGGGGAGTAGCTATAGGCATCTCCAGCAAACTGCAACCGTCAGTTGTTGAGGTTACTCAGGTTGATGAGCGTATAATGCGGATGAGGATGAAACACACTCCGGGTTCATGTCTCTTGTTGCAGTGTACGCTCTACCGAGGTGCGTAAACTGAAGAGAAGGAGATGTTCTACGCCAAACTCGACTCTGTATTAGACCAGTGTCCTCCTCGGGACACACACATTGTGTTGGGCGACTTCAATGCTACTACTGGCACTGTGAGAGATGGCTACGAGTTATGTGTTGGTCCCCATGGGGTCCGGTACCAGAAACACCAACAGTTCTCTGCTTCTGAACTTTTCAAGGTCCAGAAAGGGTTTAGAATTGCACGTTCTTGGTATCAGAGACCCGAGCTGCACCGCTGGACAGTGGACATGGTATAGTAATGCCGGAGGGGTAGCTAAGGAGATCGACCACATCCCCGTTTGTACTCGTTGGAGGATCCTCCAAACTGCAGGGTTTACCGGAGTGGGTGAGTTCTTTTGGAACAGACACGACTTGTTGTTGCTACACTAATCTTCATGTCGGGTCCAGAAGAATCTCAAGAGGGAACCATACTGTGTTCATCTTGAGAAACTGAAGGACTTTAAAATTTTGCTCATGAGTAGCGGTGGCAGTCTCAAATCGGTTTTGATGTGCTCTGTGCTTTTGGGGCCCCTGTAGAACTGTGGGATACCTTCAAAACGTGAAACTCTACACGCTGAAGGTGTTGTATTGGGGCCGCCCGAGGTCAAAGGGAGGGTTTTGTCCCGACGGAGGGCGCTGGATAGTCGCGCTGCCAGGCTGGCTGGGAACCAGGACCAGCAAGGGCTCTGTCACGCCGGACTAGAAACCCTCCTGGGGAGAGACAAGGAGAGGTAGTCAGGAGTCTCGCTGAGGATGTCGAGGGTTATTTGAACGCTAATGACCTCCGACCCGCCTACCGAGCCCTGAAGAAGCTCCGTTCCAAGTCTCCTTCTCGTGCGAGTGCTATTCGAACAGCAGATGGGCGCCTCGTGTAGGACCATGGATGGGCAGATGGCTCGTTGGGCTGAGTACTTTGGGCGTTTTTCACGGTGGACCCTCCCAACTGAGCAGCTTCACACCACTGGGTTACAGGCAGTGGATACCGATCCTCCCATTGACGAAACCGCACCCACTCTTGACGAAGTCAGAGAGGCTGTAGCAAAGTTGAAAAGGCAGGGGAAAAGGGGTGGAAAGGGAAACTGGTGTTTTTTAAATATCAGTGCGGAGCTCCTCAAAGCTGGGGGGAGGCCGTGATCCGCGGGTTGCATGCCGTCCTGACTGCCGTATGGGAATCAGGCACCATTCCTCCTGACTGGAAAAGGGGGCTGGTCGTCCCTATCTGGAAAGGAAAGGGGACCGTCAGGACTGCAACCCAAATTTCCGCGGTTTTTACACTGCTCAGCGTACCCGGCAAGGTGCTTGCCATCTATTGCTGACACGGATTCGCAGTCATCTGGTGAAGCATCAGAGACCTCAGCAGTCGTGTGTTCAGCCTGGTAAGTCAACAACGGACCGTATCCTAGCGCTTCGTGTCCTGGTGGAACGCCGACGTGAGTTTCGACAGGGGATGCTTGCAGCCTATGTTGATCTCAAGAAGGGCGTTTGACTCAGTGATCGTGAGTCACTCTGGGATCTTCTGCGACTTCGAGGGGTTCCTGCAAGGATATGGTTTGATAACTGGTCTGTATTGATAACTTTGATAACTGGACTAAGAGTGCTGTTTAAAAGTGGGGCAGGTGTATCCAGCTTCTTTCCTGTGAATACAGGAGTGAGGCAAGGGGGGTCCTTGCCCCATCACTTTTCAACGCTTGTATGGAATGGGTATTGGACAAGGTTGTAGATCAAAGTGATTGTGGAGCATCCCTCAGCCCAAAACCAAGATCACTGATCTTGTTTTGCCGAAAGATGCAGTAATCTTTGCTGAGTCGCTGGAGGTCTTTGTGATGGCTCTCGAGGCGCACGAGGAGGCAAAGCCTGGGACTTGAGGTCCCTGGCTCAAGATCAAGGTCTAGGTGTTTGGAGACTTACTAGATGAAGCAGTACAGTCTGTTCATGCGTGTGGCGAGGACATTGAGATCTTGGAAGTTTTACATACCTTGGTAGCGCAGTCCATAATGACGGGGGTCACTTCAAGAAGTCTTACGGGCGGGTTGGCATAGCCCCGGGGTTATGGACTCGCTCAGCGGGAGTATTCGGCCGTTGTCGGTACCTGTGCAGGAGGACAAAGATCCGGATCTTCAAGTCGCTTGTGATCCCTGTTTTTACTCTATGGTTGTGAGGGCATGGACACTAAATAGTGGGCTTGAAGAGACGAATCAATGCCTTTGGTAATAAGTGTCTTCGAAGAATCCCGGGGTATCGCTGGGATGATTACGTGTCAAATCAGCGATTTCACCGTGAGACTGAATCGAGGAAGCCTTATTACCTGCTTAGTCCATCAGCGCCAACTTAGGGTATATGGGCATGTGGCACGCTACCCTGTAACCGACCCTTTCCATCGGGTGGTATCGTAAGAGACAATCCGGCTGGAGGGAGGGCCCAAAGGGGGGGCCCACAAGGCTCGTGGCTGGGCAAGTTTATGTTCTTGTCGAGAGCTGCTTGGGATGGGAAAGGAGCCTGCATGGGAACTCGCGCGTGGTGACCCCCGGGAGTGGCGTCGTAGGGTGGGCGGGCGACCCCGCCCCCGGCGTATACCCCCAATGATTGATTGATTGGAAAATAGACTGGGATTTAATCATAGGTTGCAGCGATGCAGATGAATTGTTAAAAATATAATCCAGGATAACTTCCTAAGTCAAACAATCAAGGAGCCTACTAGAGGAGATAATATTCTAGATCTATTGCTGACAAATAGAGACGATTTAGTAAAAATGTGGAGGTCGGTGGAAATTTAGATAATAGCGACCATTGTGATTTAGATTTAGCTTAAATTGGGAAGTTGGAAAATTAATGGCCCAAAAAGCATCGAATACCTAATTTCAGAAAGGCCAATTATGCAGGATTAAGAAGACACCTGGATGTTATTAATAAGAGGTTTTGGATGGAGGCGAAGAAATTTTCCCAGAGTAAGGACAGGGCAATGACCCGCTCGAAAGGCCCAATTTTGAAGGATTAGGAAGTCACCTGGAGGTAATTAGAGTGGTTA
>JACEEZ010023225.1:0-11466 GCA_016584305.1 Chionoecetes opilio
ATTTTTTCATATTTAAAACTCATAAAATGTAGGGTTTTCAAAAGATATTAGTTTTTTTATCGGGGATATATAGCTGTTTTCCCCAAAAAATGAAGTATAAAATCCTTTTTTAGAATAATTGCACCTATAATAGCTTACATTACTTATCAAATAAAAAGAAGTAAGAGGTTTTTTTATTTTGATATAAGGTATATTGAAGCTTTTTCATAGTTTTTGTAAACTGTAGCGTTATGTATATTACAAGTATTTTACTTTTTAAAAATTGCTATAAACCCTAAAATGTGTGTTTTCTTGAATTTACCTAGTTATCATGATATATAACTGTTTTCCTATAAATTGAAGTATAAAATCCTCTTTTTAGAAAAAATTTGCCCAAAGTAGCTTTCATTACATAAGCATTAAATAGAAGAGTAAGAGGTTATTTATTGGATATAAGGGGATATTGCATCGTTTTCATAGTTTCTTTTAAACTGTACGTTTTGTAATTTTCAATAGTTTTTTTATTAATTATTAAAACCCAAAAGTTGGTTTTTTTAAAGTTTTTCCTGTTTTTCAGTGATATTAAAACGTTTTCCTAGAAAAAGGGAAATATAAAATCCTCTTTTAGAATAATTTGGGCCCATAAGTAGCTTACTTTCATTAAGCTATTAAAAAGAAAAGTAAAAGGTTATTTTTTGTGAATAAAGGTTTTTTGCAAGGTTTTTTTTTATAGTTTCTTTAAAACTGTAGCTTATTTTATATATAAAGTAGTTTTACTTATCATATTTCTATAAACCCATAAAAGGGGTTTTTTCAATGATATTGTTTTATCGGTGAATATAGCGTTTCCCACAATTTAATATACCCTCCTTTTTTAAGAATAATTTTCACCTATAAGTAGCTTTCATTACATTAAGCTAAAAAATAGAAGAGTAAGGGTTATTTTTTGTGATAAAGGTATAAGCAAACGTTTTTTGTAGTTTCTTTTAAAAATGTGCTTATTGTATACGTTATAATATACAAGTAGTTTTACTTTTCATATTTCTAAAACCCCCAAAAATATGTAATGATATTAGCTATTTTTCGGTGAAAATGCTTTTTCCCCAAATTTAAGTATAAAATCCTCTTTTTAGAAAAATTTGCACCAAAGTAGTTACATTACATTATCATAAAAATAGAAAGAGTAAGAGGTTATTATTGTGAATTTTAACGGTATATTTCAAGCGTTTTTCATAGTTTCTTTTAAAAATTTAGCGATATGTAATGCAAAATAGTTTTATTTTAATATTCTATAAACCCTTAAAGTAGTGTTTTTAATGATATTAATATTTTTGGTGAAAATAGCTGTTCTCCCACAAATTTAAGTATACAATCCTTTTTTTGATAATTTTCACCAAAGTACTTTCATTACTAAAATTAATAGAAGGTAAGAGGGTATTTATTGGTATAAAAGGTTATTGAAGGTTTTCATAGTTTTTTTTAAATGTAGCGTTTTTTGTTATATACAAATTTTTACTTATTATTTGCTATAAACCATAAAAATTTAAAGTTTTTAATGATTTACTAGTTATCAGGATATATAGCTGGTTTTTCCCCAAATTAAATATAAAATCCTCTTTTAGAATAATTTGCACTAAAGTAGCTTACATTTCATTAAGGATTAAATAGAAGAGAAAGGTTATTTATTTTGATATAACGGGATATTGCAATCGTTTTCATAGTTTTTCAAATGTAGCGTTATTGAATATAAAAGTAGTTTATTATTATATTTTTATAAACCCTAAATGTAGGTTTTCAAAGTTTTACTATTATCAGTGAATATGCTGTTTCCACAAATGGGAAATATAAAATCCTCTTTTTAGAATAAATTTTGGGCCTATAAGAGCTTAATTACATTTAAACTATTTAAAAAGAAGAGTAAAAGGGGTTATTATTGTGATATAACGGTATATGCAAAACGTTTTTCATAGTTTCTTTAAAATGTGGGTTATTGTATATATAAAGTGTTTACTTATCATATTGCTATAAACCCATAAAAATTTGGTTTTTAAGAATTAGCTATTTATCGGGGATATACAGCGTTTTCCTACAAATTGAAGTATACAAACCCCTTTTAGAATAATTGCCCCTTTTAAGTAGTTACATACTTATCCTAATAAATAAAGAGTAAGAGGTTTTATTGTGAATAACGGTATTTGCAAACGTTTCAAATTTTTTAAAAAAAAGTAGCGTTATGTATATTACAAGTAGTTTTTCTTTTCTATTGTAAAACCCCTAAAATGTAGTGTTTAATGATAAGCTATTTACGGGGATATATAGCGTTTCCTACAATTGAAGTAAAACAATCCTTTTTTAGAAAAATTTGCACCATAAGTAGCTTACATTCATAAAGCTATTTAAAAAGAAGAGAAAGGTTATTTATTTGATATAACGGTAATTTCAAGCGTTTTCAAGTTTTTTGTAAACGCCGTTTTTTGGATAATACAATAGTTTTTTTCCCATCATATGCTTAAGCCAAAAATGTAGTGTTTTTAATGATATTAGCTATTTTTCGGTTATATATAGCTGTTCTCCTACTAATGTAAGTATACAATCTTTTTTTAGAATAATTTGCACCTATAAGTAGCTTACGTTACATTAACATATTAAATAGAAGAGTAAGAGGTTAATGTATTGTGATTATAACGGTATATTGCACGCGTTTTCATAGTTTCTTGTAAACTGTAACGTATTTAATATACAAGTAGTTTTTACTTATTTTTGGGATAAAAAAAAAAAAAAAAATAAACCCATAAAATTGTAGTGTTTTCGATTGATTTTTACTAGTTTCATTGGTATATAGCTGTTTCCCTACAATTGAAGTAAATTCCTCTTTTTAGAATAATTTGCACCTATAAGTAGCTTATATTACATTAAGCTATTAAATAGAAGAGTAAGAGGTTACTCTTATTGTGAATAGAAGGTATATAGCAAGTGTTTTTTCCATAGTTTCCTTGTAACTGTAGCGTTGTATTGTAATATATACAAGTGTTTTTACTTATCAGATTGCTATAAACCCATAGAAGTAGTGTTTTCAATGATATTAGCTATTTATCGTGATATATAGCTTGTTTTCCTATCAAATTGAATCATAAATCCTTTTTTAGAATAATTTGCACCTATAGTAGCTTACATTACATTAAGCTATTAAATGGAAGAGTAGAGGTTTTAGTTATGTGATATAACGGTATATTGCAGCTTTTTCATAGTTTCTTCTAAATGTAGCGTTATTTTATATATACAAGTAGTTTTAATTATTATTTGCTATAAACCCATAAAATGTAGTGTTTTCATGATTTTAGCTAGTTATCAGTGATATATAGTCTGTTTTTCTTACATTGAAGTATACAATCCTTTTTTTAGGAATTATGTACACCTATAAGTATCTTACATTACATTACGCTAATAATAATTGTAAGAGGTTCTTATCTGTGATTAAAGGTATATCGCAAGAGTTTTTCCATAGTTTTTGTAAACTGTAGCTTAATTGTATATATACAGGAGTTTTACTTTATCATATTGCTATAACCCATAAAATGTAGTGTTTTCAATGATATTAGCTATTATCGGGTAATATAAGCTGTGTTTCCTAAAACTGAAGTATCACATCCTTTTTTTAGCAAATAATTTTCACTATAAGTAGCTGACATTTTACATTAAGCTAATAATAGAGAGTAAGAGTTATTGTATTGTGATATAAAGGTATATTGCAAGCGTTTTTCATGTTTCTTGTAAAACTGTAGCGTTATGTATATATACAAGTAGTTTACTTATCAGATTGCTATAACCCATAAAATGTAGTGGTTTTCATGATATTGCTATTTATTGGTGATTATACTGTTTTCCTACAAATTGGATGTATCAAATCTCTTTTTTGAATAATTTGCACCTATAAGTAGCTTACATTACATTTAAGCATTAAATAGAAGAGGAAGAGGTTTTTATTGTTATATAACGGTATATTGCAAGCGTTTTTTCATAGTTTTCTTCTAACTGTAGTGTTATTGTCTATATGACAATTAGTTTTAATTATTATATTGCTCATAAACCATAAAAATGTGGGTTTTCAATGATTTTAGCTAGATAGCATTGATATATAGCTGGTTTTCCACAAATTGAAGTATCAATCTTTTTTTAGAATAATTTTACCCCTATAAGTATCTTACATTACATTAAGCCTAATAAATAGATAGTAAGGAGGTTATTTTTGGTGAATATTAACGTATATTGCAAGCGTTTTTTCATAGTTTTCTGTAAACGACGCGTTCTTGTATATATACAGTAATTTACCTCAGCATATTGCTATAACCCCATAAATGTAGTGTTTCAAGATAATTAGCTATTATCGGTGATATAATAGCCTGTTTTCCTACAAATTGAAGTATAAAATCCTTTTTTAGAATAATTTGGCAGTATAAGTAGCTTACATTACATTAATCCAATAATAAAAGAGAAAGAGGCTAGTTATTTTTGATAAACGGTATATTTGCAGGTGTTTTTCATAGTTCTTGTAACTGTAAGCGTTATTGTCTTATTACAAGTAGTATTACTTATCTCTTGCTATAAACCCATAAAATGTTAAGGTGTTCAATGATATTAGCTTATTTATCGGTGATATATAGCTGTTTCATACAAATTGAAGTATAAAATCTCTTTTTAGAATAATTTGCACCTATAAGGAGCTTATATTACATTAGCTATTAAATTAGAAGGGTAAAGGTTATTTATTGTGATATAAAGGTATATTGCAATCGTTGTTCATAGTTTCTTGTAACTGTAGCATTATTGTAGACGTTATATATATACAAGTAGTTTTACTTATCATATTGCTATAACCCTTAAAATGTAGTGTACTGATATTAGCTATTTATCGTGATTATAGCTGTTTTCCTACAAATTGAAGTATAATCCTCTTTTTAGAATATTTGCACCTATAGTAGCTTCAATTACATTAAGCTATTAATAGAAGAAGTAGGAGGTTATTTTTTGGGATATATGTATATGGCAACCTTTTTTCATAGTTTCTTGTAAACTGTAGCGTTTATTGTATATAATACAGTAGTTTTTACTTATCATATTGCTCTATACCCATAAATGTAGTGTTTTTCAATGATATTGCTAATATCGTGATATATAGCTGTTTTCCTTCAAATTGAAGTATACAAATCCTTTTTTTTCGAATAATTTGCACGCTATAAGTAGCTTACATTACATTAAGCTAATAAAATAAGGTAAGAGGTTATTTATTGGATATAAAGGTTATGGCTAGCGGTTTTCATAGTTTCTTGTAACTGTAGCGTTATTGTATATATACAAGTATTTTTCTTATCATATGCTATACAGGCATAAAATGAGTGTTTTCAATGATATTAGCTATTTTATTGCGATTTATAGCTTGTTTTTTCTACAAATTGAATTATACCTGCCTTTTTTTAGATAATTTGGACATTATAAGTAGCTTACATTACTTAAGCTAATAAAATAGAAGAAGTAAAGAGGTTATTTATTGTTATATAAAGGTATATAGGCAAAGCGTTTTTCATAGTTTCTTGTAACTGTAACGTTATTGTATATATGAACAAGTAATTTTACTTATCAGATTGCTATAAACCCATAGAAGTATGTTTTTCATGATATTAGCTATTTATCGGTGATATAGAGCTGGTTTTCCTACAAATTGGAAGTATGAAAATCCTTTTTAGATAATTTGCACTATAAGTAGCTTACATTAATTAAAGCTATTAATGGAAGAGTAAGAGGTTATTTATTGTGTCATACCGGTATATTGGCAAGCGTTTTTCATAGTTTCTTCTAGTGAACTGTAGCGTTATTGTATATATACAAGTAGTTTTTAATTATTATATTGCTATAAACCCATAAAGGTAGTGTTTTCATGATTTTAGCTAGTTATCAGTGATATATAGCTTGTTCTTACAAATTGAAGTGTACAATCCTTTTTTTAGAATAATTTACTCGTATAAGTATCTACATTACATTAAGCTAATAATTAGAAGAGTAGAGGTTATTTATTGTGATATAAACGGTATATTGCAAGCGTTTTTTCATAGTTTCCTTGTAACTGAAGCGTTATTGTATATTACATGTACTTACTTATCAGTTGCTATAACCCATAAAATGTAGTGTTTTCAACGATATTAGCTATTTTATCGGTGATATATAGCTGTTTTCTACAAATTGAAGTATAAATCCTTCTTTTTAGATAATTTGCACCTATATGCAGCTTAACATTACATCAGCTATTAAATAGACGAGTAAGAGGTTATTTATTGTGATATAACGGTATATGCATGCGTTTTTTTCATAGTTCTTGTAAACTGAAGCGTTATTTGTATATATACATTACTTTTACTTATCAATTGGCTATACACCTCCTAAAAATGTAGTGTTTTCAATGATATTAAGCTATTTATGCGGTGATTATATAGCGTTTTCCTACAAATTGAAGTATAAAATCCTTTTTTTAGAATAATTTTGCACCTATAGTAGCTTACATTACATTAAGGCCAATAAATAGAAGAGTAATAGGTTATTTATTGTGATATAACGTATATTTCAAGTGTTTTTCTAGTTTCTTGTAACTGTAGCGTTATGTATATATACAATAGTATTACTATCATATTGCTATAAACTCTAAATTAGGTTTTTCATGTATTAGCTATTTATCGTGATATATAGCTTGTTTTCCAACAAATTGAAGTATAAAATCCTCTTTATTGAGGGGGAGTTAGAATATTTGCACCTATAAGTAGCTTACGTTACATTAGCTATAAGTAAGAAAGTAAGAGGTTTTTATTGTGATATAACGGTGTATTGCACGCGGTTTTTCATAGTTTCTTGTAAACTGTAAGCGTTTATTGTTATATACAGTAGTTTTACTTATTATATTGCTATCAACCCTTAAATGTAGTGTTTTTTCAATGATTTCCTGAGTTATCAGTGATATAGCTGTTTTCCTACAATTGAAGTAATAAAATCCTCTGTTAAGGGAATAATTTGCACCTATAAGTAGCTTATATTAATTAAGCCCCCTCCTATTAACTAGAAGGTAGGAGGTATTGATTGTGATATAAGGTATATTGCATCGTTTGTTCATAGTTTTCTTGTAACTGTAGCATTATTGTATTATAAAAAGTATTTTTTACTTATCATATTGCTATAAACCATAAAATGTCGTGTTTCAATGATATACTATTTATCGTGATATATAGCTGTTTTTCCCTACAATTGAAGTATACAATCCTGTTTTTAGAATATTTGCACCTATAGTAGCTTACATTACTTATCATAATAAATAGAAAGAGTAAGAGGTTATTTATTGTGATATAACGTATAATTGCAGCGTTTTTTCATAGTTCTTGTAAACTGTTAGCGTTATTGTTAATACAAGTAGTTTTACTTTTATATTCTATACAACCCATAAAATGTAGTGTTTTCAATGGAATTTCCTAGTTATCAGTGATATATAGCTGTTTTCCTATACCTTGAAGTAGAAACTCCCTTTTTAGAAAAAAATTTTTAATTGCACCTATAAGTAGCTACGTACATTAAAGCCTTAAATAGAAGAGTAAGAGGTTATTTATTGTGATATAACGGTATATGCAATCGTTTTCATAGTTTCTTCTAAACTGGTAGCGTTATTGTATATATACAATAGTTTTACTTAGTATTATTTTTTTTTTTATAAACCCATAAAATGTAGTGTTTTTTCACTGATTTTACTAGTTATCAGTGATATATAGCTGTGTTTCCTAGACATGGAAGTATACAATCCTCTTTTAGAATAAGTTGGACCTATAAGTAGCTACATTACATTCAAGCTATTAAATAGAAGGTAAGAGGTTTATTTATTGGGATATAAAGGTTTATTGCAAGCGTTTTTCATAGGGTCCTTTAAAACTGTAGCGTGTATTGTATATAACAGTAGTTTTAACTTATCATATGCTATAACCATAAAGGTATGTTTTTCAATGATATTAGCTATTATCGTGATATATAGCTGTTTTCCTACAATTGAGTATACCATCCTTTTTTTAAGAATAATTTGCACCTATAGTAGCCTTACATTACATAAGCTAATAATAGAAGAGTAGAGTTATTTATTGTGATATAAGGTATATAGCAAGCGTTTTTGCGTATTTCTTGTAAACTTGTAGCGTATTTATCGTTATATATATACAGTAGTTTACTTACATATTGCTATAAACCCCTAAATATGTAGTGTAATGATATTACTATTATCGGTGATAAATAGCTGTTTCCTACAGAATTGAAAGTATAAAATCCCTCTTTTTTAGAATAATTTGCACTATAATAGCTTACATTACATATCATAATAACTATAAGAGTAAGGAGGTTTATTTATTGTGTTATACTGTATATTGCAAGCGTTTTTCATAGTTTTTCTTGTAAACTTTAGCGATATTGTATATATGCAAGTAGTTTTACTTATAATATTGCTATAAACCCTTAAAGACTGTAGTTTTTTCAATGATATTAGATATTTATTGGGATATATAGCTGTTCTCTACAAATTGAAGTATACAATTCCTTTTCTTAGAATTAATTTTACACCTATAATAGCTTCCATTACATTAAGCTCATAAATAGAAGAGTAGAGTTATTTATTGTGATATAACGGTATATTTGCAAGCGTTTCATAGTTGTCTTCTAAACTGTAGCGTTCTTGTATATAATACAAGTATTTTTACTTATTTATTGCTATAAACGCCATAAACATGTAGTGTTTTTCAATGTTATAGCTAGTTATCAGTGATATATAGCTGTTTCCTACAAATTGAAGTATAAGTCCTCTTTTAGAATAATTGCACCGATAAAGTAGCTTACATTACATTAAGCTAATAAATAGAAGAGTAAGAGGTTATTTATTGTGATATAAAGGTATATAGCAAGCGTTTTTCGTAGTTTCTTGTAAACTGTAGCGTTATTGTATACGTTATATATATACAAGTAGTTTTACTTATCATATTGCTATAAACCCCTAAAATGTAGTGTAATGATATTAGCTATTTATCGGTGATAAATAGCTGTTTTCCTACAAATTGAAGTATAAAATCCTCTTTTTAGAATAATTTGCACCTATAAGTAGCTTACATTACATTATCATAATAAATAGAAGAGTAAGAGGTTATTTATTGTGATATAACGGTATATTGCAAGCGTTTTTCATAGTTTCTTGTAAACTTTAGCGATATTGTATATATGCAAGTAGTTTTACTTATAATATTGCTATAAACCCTTAAAATGTAGTGTTTTCAATGATATTAGATATTTATTGGTGATATATAGCTGTTCTCCTACAAATTGAAGTATACAATCCTTTTCTTAGAATAATTTACACCTATAAGTAGCTTACATTACATTAAGCTATTAAATAGAAGAGTAAGAGGTTATTTATTGTGATATAACGGTATATTGCAAGCGTTTTTCATAGTTTCTTCTAAACTGTAGCGTTATTGTATATATACAAGTATTTTTACTTATTATATTGCTATAAACCCATAAAATGTAGTGTTTTCAATGATTATAGCTAGTTATCAGTGATATATAGCTGTTTTCCTACAAATTGAAGTATAAAATCCTCTTTTTAGAATAATTTGCACCTATAAGTAGCTTACATTACATTAAGCTATTAAATAGAAGAGTAAGAGGTTATTTATTGTGATATAACGGTATATTGCAATCGTTTTTCATAGTTTCTTCTAAACTGTAGCGTTATTGAATATATACAAGTAGTTTTACTTATTATATTATTATAAACCCATAAAATGTAGTGTTTTCAATGATTTTACCTAGTTATCAGTGATATATAGCTGTTTTCCTACAAATGGAAGTATAAAATCCTCTTTTTAGAATAATTTGGACCTATAAGTAGCTTATTACATAAAACTATTAAATAGAAGAGTAAGAGGTTTTTTTATTGGATATAAAGTATATTGCAAGCGTTCTCAATGTTTTTTTTTTGTAAACCAGCGTATTGTATATATACAATATTTTTTCCTATCATATTGTATAAGCCCAAAAATGTAGTTTTCAAGATTTAGCATTTATCGGTAATTTTACTGTTCTCCTACAAATTTAAATTACAAACCTTTTTTAGAATAATTTTCACCCATAAGTACTTACTTACATTTAACTAATAAAAGAATTTTAAGAGGTTATTTTTTTGTGATATAAGGGATTAGCAAACGTTTTTCTAGTTTCTTGTAAACTGTAGCGTTTTTATTTACAAGGATTTACTTATCATATTGCTATAAAAACCCTAAAATGTAGTGTTTTTCAAGATATTACTATTTATCGGGAATTATACTGTTTTCCCAAAAACTGAAGAACAAACCTTTTTTTTTAATAAATTTGACCATAAGTAGCTTACTTACATTTGCTATAAATAAAGAGTAAAAGTTTTTTGTGAATAAAGGGAATTGCAAGCGTTTTTTCATGTTTCTTTTAAAGGGAGCGTTTGTATAATACAAGTGTTTTTCTTATCGATTGCTATAAACCCCCTAAAATTAGTTTTTAATGATATTAGTATTTACGGTGATATATAGTGTTTTTCCACAAAATTTAAAATATAAAAACCTCTTTTTTGAATAATTTTTACCATAAGTACTTTCATTACATTAAACTATTAAATAAAGAGTAGGAGGGTTTTTTTTGGGGTATAACGGTAATTGCAAGCGTTTTTTATATTTCTTGTAAAAGTAGGTTTTGTATATTACAAGTGTTTTACTTATCATATTTCTATAACCCTAAAATGTTGTTTTCAATGATATTAGCTAATTTTCGGTGATATAGCTGTTTTTCCCACAAATTTAAGTATACAATCCTTTTTTTAGAAAATTTAACCTATAATATTTACATTACTTAAGTAATAAATAAAGAGTAAGGTTATTTATTTTGATATAACGGTATATTCAACGTTTTTTATAGTTTCTTTTAAAATGAAGCGTTTTTTGTATATACAAAAACTTTTTCCCTTACAGATTTCTATAAACCATAAAATGTGTGTTTTTTAAAGTTTAGCTATTTATCGGTGTAATTTGCTGTTTTTTACAAATTGAAGATAAAATCCCCCTTTTTAAGAATAATTTTTCACTATAAAGTTACGTTACATTAAAACATTAAATGAAGAGTAAAAGGGTTTTTATTGTGAATAACGGTTATTGCACGCGTTTTTTTAAGTTTCTTGTAAACTGAGCGTTTTTGTTAATACAAAAAGTTTTACTTATTATTTTTTCTATAAAACCCCTAAAATGTAGTGTTTTTAAAGATTTTTTTCCCAGTTATCAGTGGTATTACTTTTCCCCAAATGAAATATAAAATCCTCTTTTTAGAATAATTTCCTATAATAGCTTATATTCTTAAACTATTAAATGAAAAGAGAGGGGTTTTTTTTATTGGTTTAAATAT
>JACEEZ010023228.1:0-46232 GCA_016584305.1 Chionoecetes opilio
CGTACCAGGCCCGTCTTTCTGCTTAGTCCCCTGTCCCACCCCCTCTGCCTAGGACTATTACTATTGACGCCTATAAGCTTTTCCCTCTGCCTCCTATACTTGTTGCATTCCACAATGACATGTTCTACAGTTTCTTTCTTTTCCTACCCTGCAGCTACAATTCTGGTTCTCCCAGTTCCCCTGTTCCTTTCCGTTGATTTTCCAAGGTGCCGTTCTTGCTTTATAGAGAAACTTACTAACCCAGTCTCCTACATCCCAGGTCACCCCCTCTGGTTTCTGTTTCCACCTGTACCACTGCAACTTTTGTTTTTCCTGGCCCATTCCTTCCTCCCATTTAACTAGCCCATTATTCTAAATTTTCTTTTTGATATCTATTATCTCCATCCTGTTCCATTCCTCCCCCACAGTTTCTCCCCTTTTTCCATCTCTCTAGTTCCTTCTTCCAGGTGGAACTTGATCTATTTCCTGGGATATTTTCTTTGCCCATCTATCATCACTAAGTCTTTCAATTTTCTTGTGGAACACCATTTTCCTTTAATTATCCTTTCCCTGAAGGTGCTCCATCCCATGTCCCCTTATGGCCTCTACGGCAGTGCCCCTACAAGCTCCTAGTCCCCATCTGCCTACTATGTTCTGAGTCTTTTCCAAGTGCATGATGTCTCCTTCCCTGTACTGAGTCACTTCTGACCCTACGGGCAATGGGTACAGCCACCCCCTTCCATAAACTCCTCCCTACCTCATATTTATAATGCTCTGTTACCACCATTTATAATCATGCCTGTCATCCTCCTTGCTTTGCCTTCATTAAGTTTCCTCTGCTTTTCACCGCCTATCCCTTCCTTGTTTACTTCCTTTCCTAGGTATATATACTTTCTACTACTTCTAGGACATTATTCTGAGCACCCACTGACTCCTCCCTTCACTGTTAAACTCCATGACTTTACATTTCCTTTCACTAAACTTCAGGTCCCATTCCATTCCGTATGTTTTTTGGGTTATTTTGTAAAATTTCCTCCATTTCTTCCTTACTTTCTGCCATCAATGCCACATCATCAGCATAGGCCAGGCATCCTAACTTTTCTCCTCCAATTGTTACTCCCTTTACTCCTCTCTATTGTTATTTCCTAAATAAGTCTATATATCTTGGTCAACAACAAACATGGCCGCCCGGCGCCCAGCTGGGTCCTGGGCGCTGATTGGCTGGGAGATGTAGCCAGGCCTCTGATTGGCTGTCAGTGTAGCGAGGCCTCTGATTTGCTCCTGGGCTCGCCGCCATTTTACGAGGTGCCCAAATACGAATTCAAAACGAATATCCACTTTTTTATTCGTGGACTGATATTGGATTGAATACCCTTGTTGAAAGCCCAGCTTCTCATATGACTTTCCTAATAATTGTCCCCTCTTTTAAGGCCTTCGTAAAAGAAATATGTTTAATCAGTTAGTAAACCCTAGATAGCGATATTTTGTTGATAATTCTTTTTTTTTACACTAAATATAGGGAGATTTTTGTGTGTTTTAATCTATTTCGATATTTCCGCATCGTTTTAATGCATTAATCCACGCGCCTGGTGGCTGTATTTTGATTATTTATTTTAAGAGGGTTTTGTTTACATTTTAACGCCACCCTTTTTCCTCCTTCAAAAGAGTTGGTGAGGTTATTTGTGTGTGATTAGCTATGCCTACAGGCGCAGTGTGTTTTTGTGTGTTTTGTGACGTGTTTTCCACGTGTTTATTCAAGGAATAAAATCTGACTCAGTGGTGTAATGGGTCAAATTTCGAAAAACTAAACTTGTATTTTCTCCGTGGTTTCAACACTAAACGAGGATCTGTTACTGTTATAGGATACCAACACAGCATATAGTATTAGCTCATATTTTATCACGATTTTTTAGGGCTTTTTTTAAAAATAGATTTTTGGTGTGGTGAAATTTGGTTTTTTCTCAGTTGGATGTCAGATCAGACGAGCTTGATCCAGCTCTTCATGAGATCCAGATCTCACACAGCTCCGGTGTGGGGGGAGGCTAGGGGAGCTGCACGGTGGAAGCTGTCGAAGTAGGGCGGCCCTAGGGGGGCTGTTGAGGATGGGTGGGACTGGGGGGACCTGCCCCCTCCTCCATCCTCGCCAGTAGAGGCAGTTGAGGACACTGAGCCGTGGGTGAGGCTGGTCGATCCGCCCCCCTATCGCCTTTCCCTGTGGGCGGCAGCTAAGGCTGTTTGAGGGCGTGGATGAGCTAGGGGAACCTGATGCCCCGGCTCCCGGGGGCTGTGGCCGGCTAACGGGCCCGAGTGGGGGAGATGAGGTAGTGGAGATTACCAACCCAGGAGGGTCAGGACTGATAGAGCAACGGGGGCAACCGCAGGGCAAGAAGTGGCCCATACTGTGTATAGGAGATAGTAGGGTTTGAAGAATGTTAGGCGAAAACGGGGCTTTGAGAGACCAGAGAGTGTGCGGGTTTAGCCCTGAGTGGAAGGGTATGGAGGATGTTGTGAAGGAGGTGAGGGAGCAGGTGAAGGGGGGTACAGGAAGGAATGGTGATAATGCGGGGGGGGGAGTTCAGCCTTGGGAGATTGGGCCCCGAGCAGACGGTGGGCAAGGTGATGGAGTCCTTAAGGGATATAAAGAAGGACAGGAAAAAAGTACGAGTGGCTGTTGGGGGGAAAATCATGAGGCGACCTCGGGGAAAATGCAGGGTATGAGGAAATAAGACGCGACACAAACAAACCCTACTCCAAGAGGAGGTTGGGTAAGAATGAAAGCGGAGTGCAGTAAGGATCCAGGGGACTATGGAGTAAGCTTCATAGACCTGGACGGTTGCACTCCCACAGGGGTCTTTGAGGGGCAAAGTGCACCTAAACTGGGAAGGGAGAGGCGGATGTGCGGAAATGCTTGAGTGGATACGCGCAACTGAGACTCTGCAGGTTGAGGGAAAAGAGGGTGACAAAATGCGAATGAGTGACTGTTGACAACAAAGGGAATGTGAGGTTGGGCTGTGTGAATGTTAGTGGATGGAATGTTGAAAAATGGAAGACCTCAGCAGGGAAATGAATGAAGGGAACATTGACGTAGTTGGTGTGACAAAAACCCACAAATTAGAGAGAAAATTGAACTTAGATCTGAGACTTCCCGTATGATCCAAGGGCAAAAAGTAAGCACAGAAAAAGGTTGCGGAGTGGGAGTACTTGTGAGGCAGGAAGCGGGTATAGATTTTAGAGGAGCTAGATGTAGGAGGGTGTGAAATGGGTTGAGGATATATGGCAGTACGTCTGGAATAAAAGGTGCAAAAAGGGAAGAAAAAGGGATCTTGGTGATAGTGTGTTACATGACAGGGAAGGAACAGGAGCGAGAGCCGAGAATGAAAGGAAGTATAGAATTGTGCAAAGGGTTGTAGAACAAAAATAGAAGTGAAAAATGTGATTGTGATGGGAGACATGAATGGTCACATTGGTGTGTTAGGAAGGAAGTAAATGGAAATGGCCAATTGCTGCTTGACTTTGCAGAGGAGAATTTGAATTAGAAATTTTGAATGTGCCCCTTTGGCTGAAGGGAAGAGTGACCTGGAGTGGAAGGGAGAATTAATCTGCCATTGACTTTATGTTAGTAAACCGGAAGGCTAGAAAACAGGTGAGAAGTATGTGGGTGGATGAGGAAAGACAATCGACGTAGCGCAGTGACCATAACGTCATGGTAATGGAGTATGAATGTTTGAAGGAAAAAGAGTGAACGTGAAAAGAAAAGGGAATGGACGTTGGAAACTTAGAGATGCAGACTGGGATTATTTCAGAGAAGTGGTGAGTAATGAGGACTGGAAGCTGGAGAGAATTTGTTTTGAGGGCTGAGAGAGGTGTGGATGAGATGAATGAGAGATTGTTAAGGAAGTTTTAACAAAGTGGCAGAAGAGAGCATGGCAGAACAAGAAAAGAACAAATGGCGGACAAAGAAAGTTTGGTGGAACAATGAGATCGAAAAGGGCCCAAAGGAAAAAAAGGAAACAGTCAAATAGGAAGTGTGGGAGTCTGAAAAAGAATAGGTCAAACAGTGAAGCTGAAAGAATAGAGTATGAAGGGCAGGGGGAAAGTATAAGAGAAAGCAAAAGGAGGTGAAATGCTTGGTAAAGAAGGAAAGAGTGAATGAAGAGAGAAAAGTGATCAGAGAAAATTAGGGAAAAAGGTGGGAAGGAGGGGGGAATGGGATAAGTTCTTGAGAGGAGAAGAGATTAAGCATACAGGAAATGTAGAAGAACTAGTGGTGAATGGCAGGTCACTAAGGGGGAAAAAGGAAATGGTCCCGAGCTGTAGAAGACTTCTGGAAAGATATTGGAGGTGTGAATAGGCCTGATAGTGAAATTAGGGAACGTCACCTTAGGGAGGAAAATAGAGGAAATGATGGATGAAGAAATTAGAATGGATGAGATTGAAGGGTATGTAAAAAACTGAAAAATGGAAAGGCCCTGGAATGGACGGTATCCCCAATGAATTATATAGAGAGGGAGGTGAGGGTGTATTGAGGGAATGCATGAGTTGTTTGGACATATAGGGGGAGAGGAAAGGGTGCCTGGTGCCTGGAATGACAGTAGAGTGACCCTCATACATAAGGGAGGACACAAGAGTAGGAAGGAGATTAAAAATTACAGCCAATAGCGGGATGTGACACGGTATGTAAAATTTTCTGTGGTGTACTGAATGAAAAATAGGTGAAGTTGTGGAAAGAAATAAGGTGATGGGTGAAGAGCAGAATGGATTCAGAAAAGACAGAAGAGGTGAGGACAATATGTTTTTTAATGAATGAAGTGATTGAGAGAACAAGGAAAGGGGGGAAGAAAGAAAAAATCTAGCCTTTTTAGATATTGAGAAAGCGTATGACAGAGTGGATAGGAGAATGTTATTTAAGGTATTGGAGACGATTGGCATGAGTGAGAAGGTTGTTAAAATAATAAGCAGTATGTTGAGAACACACAGGCCAAGTTCAGTATGGGTGACCTCGAGACTGGATGGGGTAATAGTAAGAGAGGAGTATAGACAGGGGTGTGTCCTTTCTCCTCTACTTTTTGGATTATATGGTTAGGAAAAGGCAGTGAGAGTGAAGCGTACAGGTTGGGTGTGAAAATTGGAGATGAAGTGTTGAGTGTACTGATGTATGCAGATGATGTGGTGATCCTTAGTGAAAACCACAATGAGCTACAAGAGATGTGAAAGCTGTGAAATGAGTATGGAAGGGACTTTAACGTTAGACTTAGTAAGGAGAAGAGTCAAGTGTTGGTGTGAATGGAGATGACTCTGATGATGACAGGATTTGGATGGGGTGGGAATGAAATAAAGGGAACGAAAGAGTACAAAATATCTGGGTATTTGGTTGGATGAAAGGCTGTGAGAAAACTAAACATGAGAGGATAGCTAGAGCCAACCAGTGGGTTGGAAGGCTAGGCAGTGTGGCAAGATGGGCGGGCCAACAAGTATGAAGTGGTGAGAGGTTTATGGAAGGGTGAAGCAGTCCCTAGCATTATGTATGGCCTGGAAACAATGGTGTGGTCTAGGAAGGAGTTGGACAGATTGGAAGTAACACAGAAAAAAAGCAGGCAGAATAGCATTAGGAGCCAATAGGTATGTGGCAGTGGAAGCGATTAGAGGAGACTGGGATGGAGCACGTTCAGAGAGAGGATAGCAAAGGCAGGACTGAGGTACAGAGCTAGACTACAACGAATGGATGACAGCAAATGGGCAAGTAAGGTTTGGGACTGGAATATGTATGGGCAGTGGATGAAAGACTCAGTTAAAAGTGGAAAGATGGGCAGGTGAACTGGGAAAAGTTTGTGACAGGAGTGATGAGACATGGGAGTATGGGTGTATGCAAAAAGGAATAAATAGGAAGTGGAAGAGAAAGGGAAAGAAGAATGGCTTTAGGGGAATGAGTGAGAAATCAAAACTGGAATGGTACAGGAGAAAGGACCAGCCACGGTAGAAATGTTCTATGATGGTGGCTTTTGGAGGGGATTTACTCTTCAGAGCCAGGACAAAGTCCGCTGGAGGTAACAGTCGTATGTACAGATGGAAGAATGGTGGGAGCAAGGTGTGTGTGAAAGTGTGTGACAGGAGTGGATGAAACCGTGGAGCACTTGATGCTGGAATGTGAACGGTATGAGTATGCTAGAACAAAGATGTTGGAGGTAGTGGTAGGAGAGGTCGGAGTGGAAGAATGGCGAGAGATGAGAGACGGAGAGTGGAGATGGAGTACCTGCTGGGGTTGTGTGATGAGGGGGGGAGTGGGCAGTCGTGTGATTGAGAGTGATTTTTCTCGAAAAATACGGTTTTTTTATTAATTTTAGTTCATTTTTTATTTGTCATGTAATTTAATTTATATGTTGAGGGGGCCCCCCAACCTAAAGTGCCCCGGGCCCCCAAGGTCTAAATCCGGGCCCCGCCTAGATAGGTTGGTGTTTAATTGCCACAAATTGACAAGGACAATGAAACTATGTGACAACATGGTTGTAATGAGAACGAACCTAGAGATGGCTAGAAAATGCCGAGAAAGGGTGAAATTGAAAAGGAAAGACTATAAACTGGAAATCATGGTCTGGTCTGGATTAGACTAGAAAGGTTGGGAAACCCGGCATTACAGAACACTGTCTGTAGTGGATAGGAACCATATCTGATCCTGGAAGGGAAATGAGAGGGAGGTGCCCCATGTGTTTAGAGAATGTATTTGACAGAGTTAGGGTACAAAGAGCTGCTGATCATGTCAAAAAGTATATAGGACAGGAAATATTACTGTTTGGAATCCACAGAGATTTTAAGGGTAAAGAAGAAACCAGGCTCTCTTCCCCCCGACAGAGAAGACCTATTAGAAGGTATCTAGAGGAAAATTACGGGCCCCGAGATATAGTACAGTACCCTCCCAAGTTTCGCCTTGCTTTCTTCCCAAGGCATAGCGCGAAACTCGTGGATGCGAAACTTGGGTATTGAAAACACTGTAAAAATGCTTATTTATTTCCAGTGCGAGGTGTACCTACCGTATTTTACAGCTTAAGACTCATTTTTCCCCCAAAAATATCCAGAAAATGCTCCAACCCCTGTCCACCCACAGTGAATGGGTACCGGGTGTTAGCCAAGGGTTTGTGACCTGCCTCCCGGGTGGTTGCTTCGGCCAACACTACGTAGAGGAAGGAGGAGGAAAGGAGTTTGAGCTTGACTGAGTTGGGAGTCACCCAGCGGGTTTCTGTCGGTGAAGCCTTTAGTCCGGCGTTCTCCACACACGTATTTTTTCCTATGAACGTACTTTATCTTGATCTTGATATTACAGGGGGCCTATTCTTTATAGGCCAGGCCTTTGAACCGGTGTTGCATAAAATAAGTAACACTTCAAATAAACAGGCACTTGACCTCACACCCCCGCCGATCCTTACTTATTTACCACAAAATACTCTTTGTAAGTGATTAACAAAAATGTGTGTGGTACTGTGGTTTGCTGGAGATACTGGAGGAAACGGGGGAGAAGAGAGGAAAGGGATTGGGGGTACGTAGAGAAGGAGGAAAGCATTAGTGGGATGATTAGTTAGTAAGAGCAAGGAATTGAGTGATCTACTCTGTACACGTTTTTATTCTATGTTAACGAGTGGCGTTCTCGGTGACCCCAAATTCGATCCTTGATGAGGGCTGTAAAATCCACTTAAAATCTTTCTCTGCACCGTTGATTGGCCTAAAAACAGCCACATTCAGCTCATTAACTCAACCTTCGATTGCGAGTGCATCGGAGGACACAGGGGGGCGGCATGAGCCTCTAATCACAGGGTTCACATAAAAATCCTGCCCGCGCCATCATGGGGGAGGGCCAAACATCACAGCTCTCGAGTGAACCCCCAGTGCCTACCATCCCACCCCTGGGGTCACTGCTTAACCCTTTCACGTCACCATTGTCATTCACTTTTTGTTGTCCCGCGTAAACCCATTGTCCACCCGGAATGGCACGCGCGGGAAAAAAGTTGTACTTCCACCGCGTCTAGAAACTAAACTATCAAAGGTATCGGTTCAAACATGTTTTGTTTTTAAGAAGCTAAGATCATTCCCTATATCATACAATGTTAAAAAAAAAGCCTAGCGTGAAAATAACTTACAAAACCTCGAGTTAGAAGTGAAAAAAAAAAAATAACCTTGCGGCAAAAAATGATATGCCAAAAATCAACTTATCATCATAGAAGATTTTTCTACATTTCATGACATAGCTGAATAAAATTTTCCCTTTCCAATGAAGTATAATATATTGTAATTAGCTAAAAATAAAGCCATACAACGAAGTGAAAGATAGCGTAATTTTTTTTTTTTTAATAAATATATTGTATAATATAATATTATACAATATTATTTATACAAAATATATTTCAATATAATATATTGTAATTCCCTCCAACGGTCAAGTGAATCTCATGTCAACCGCGTGCTTTTTAAGATTTTTTTAAAAAATATTTTAAAATATTTTTTTGATGACGCTCAAAGACTCATTTGTACGTATGGCCTACAGTACCGGATGACGCTCAAAGACTCATTTGTACGTGAAAGGGTTAACGGCGCTGTAGGGAAAAAAAAAAAAAAAAGTACGAAGCAGCGCGAGACTCGGGGAGATAATGCACGAAAGTCGGGATTGTAAGAATTTAGGACTCGGCGTATCGAGGATCGCGAAACTGGGATGCGGAACTCGGGGTTACTGTATTCTCAAAACCCGACGGTGCTCTGAGGGGGGAAAAAAAAATGAGCACCCACGGGAATTTTACACACACTCTTTAATAAATCTTGGGGAAACCCCGGGGGGGGCGCGTCGCCTCGCCCCCTTCCCACTTCCCGGGGGTCACCACGCGCGGTCTCCATGCAGGCCCCTTTTCCCAACAAAGCGTCTCGACAAAAACATCAACTTCCCCCAGCCACGAGCCTTGGGGGCCCCCCTTTTGGGGCCTCCTCCACGCCGGATTGACACACATATTACAGTTGCAAAATGTACAGGACGGGAAACAATATTCGATATCAGAAAATATTTTTCGTTAAGTTTTTTTTCCTTTCGCAAATTTTTTTCCTTTTCCCAATGTTTTACATTGATTTGCTTATAAAATTACTGCATGTTAAAAACAAATTTACCCAGTCTTTTGTTAATAATATCGGTTTTTATTCAACAAAAATTTATGATTTGTTCTAATTAACCCCATTTTTTTTCTTTAAAAAAAAAAATTTATATAAAAATGTGCCCCTATGTAAAAAAGTTTGTTAACAAATTTTTTTCTGCTGCAATTTTTAGGTAGAAGCAGCCATTCCCATGAGATAGGCAATTTCCCCAAAACAGTCAATTTGGGGCCCGGCGCCATCTTTGGGGGCCATAATTGGAAAAAAATTTCCCCCTACCCCAAACCCCTACCCAGCTAGAAAACTTCCAAGGCATCAAAGAACATTTTTTGAAGAGAACATACTGTATTTCCGCCATGGTCCCTTTTCTGTGGCTCCCGACTATTGGGGCTGGCAGCTAGCGGGGGTTTTTGTTACTATTTTTTTTTCCTTGGTCAGTTTTTTTTTAAAAAAAAAAAAATTCATCCCTAACCAAAACCCCAATTTTCAATTTGTTTTTCCCATGGCATTGAGAGTTGTCCTATGCTGCCCTACATCCCAATGTGCAGATCATTTTTAAAAACACATGCTAAAAATTAATTAAAATTTTTGCGAGTTTAAAAATATATAGGAAAAGAAAAGGTTTTTTTTTTTATCGTCTTAGTTTTCGTAATTCCAATGACTGAAACAGAAAAGCAGTGGGGCGCTGGGGTTTTAAACTCAAAGGTTTGGGCTACTGTGTTTTGGCTCCGCGACTAATATTTTTTTATAATTAATTTCGCGATAAAAAATGATCACCACTGAATACCAAAAAATAAGTTCTTCTGTTGTTCTAAATAATTGTATGGATGACATGCATTACGTGGAAAGTTTTTAATACAATTTAAAGCAAATTACTCGCCCGATGCAAAGCTTAATATTTTTTTACATGTTATTGTGGCTTAAATTTGGGCGTTTCACACTGTTTTCTAAACAGACTGCTGCGTCGCAAACGCTTGTCAAATACAATAACAATGCTTTGGAAAAACGAAAAATAAAGAAAGCCAAAAAACGCCTGTTGCTGCGACAATGTAGGGTTTTTAATTGTGGAGGCGCATGCCGCGGCGGGGAGGGTGGTGGGAGATTGTGGCGGGGAGATTTTAATCAAAAAATTCAACTTCACGCATCACTTATTGCACTTCCAGGCTTTCTTCTGATTGATACACAATAAAAAAGGAAATAGACTGCCCAGGGATAGATAACTTCTAAAAATACATTATTGACTGTATAATTCATAGAGGTATCATTTACCTCGCCTCCTCACTATAACCTACTTGGTTATTTGGTTATATACAATGTTTTACAGAATCAGGCTTCTATACAATATACATATAGAAGAAATCGTTCTTAAAATTATACTTTTGTGTTTTAAGTGCAGTGGAATAGCCCATATTTTGTTTTCCAGTAGACCAACTTATTATCAAAAAAGTGAGTTAAAACTGCCAGCGACCCCTGGCATTTCGAGTTCCCGATCTCTCTAATTATTTTCTTAGTCTTAAAAATAGGTGTTTCATGTAATACACCGAAAATGTATGTATTCCTTTTTTTGTGCATTATGTATAACTATTAAGATTAAATTTTGTTTTTTCAGATAAGACAGCAATGGGCCTGCAAACCATCGCAACCTTGAAGGAAGGAAAATGTACATTGATATGCACAGTAAGTGAAAAAAGTATCTAGATTTAAAATTTTTGCCTCAGTTTTGCTTTGTTTTCGAAATTTGTATGTAGTATATAGCTGCAGCAATTTTTTTGATGTGGAGTAAAATTGTAAAACTTTAATTAAATCAAATTTTGGTAAGGATTTCTTTATCAGCTGTCTCGTGCATTTTGATAAGTGTCTAAACCTAATACAGTAAACCCTCGCTTTTACGGACCTCGATATTACAAATTTCGGCTTAATTTTTTTTTTCTGCCAGTCCGATATGCGGGTTTACCGTAAATTGCGACGTACAAGTCGACCAGGCGTACAAGTCACCTCAAGATTAGCTCAAGATTACGGGTTAGGCCTATACAGTCAAAGCTCGGGTTTCGAACGTCTCACTTTTTGA
The DNA here is from genome assembly GCA_016584305.1 of Chionoecetes opilio. NCBI lineage: Eukaryota > Metazoa > Arthropoda > Malacostraca > Decapoda > Majidae > Chionoecetes > Chionoecetes opilio. Next base: position 11,168 of record JACEEZ010023228.1, read on the forward strand.
ACAAATCGGTTCACGAACAGAATTTAAAACTCATAATTGCACCGGTTGCCGTACGATAACTCGGTTGCCGAACAAGCTACAGTAAAAGCCTTATAACTCGGCACGATAGGGGCTCTGGCCCTTGGTGAGTTATTCAATGTGCCGAGTTATTCAATGTGCCGAGTTATGCAATGTCCTCCTCTGATATGGGTTAAAAAAAAAAAAAAAAAAAAAAATAGGAAATACAATACTGTAAAAGCATAAAACTACACTTACCAGTGAACAGGTAGAATGTGCTGGATTTTATATCAAACTCAGCACAAATAGCATGCATGGACGCACCTGCATCCATCCTTGCCAGCACTTTTACCTTTTCCTGCAGGCTCAGGCTCTTCAATTTTATTCCTTTCCTGCTGGAGACACCCTTGCGTGATGGAGCTGACATCTTGATATACAGTACTGTATGATGTAATCCCAAAACACGTAAAATAGGTGGCAAAGTAAAGCAAAGGTCGGGTACCAGTGAGTAGGCTGAGCCGTGTTTTTGTCGTCCAAGCACCGTCTTGGATTACGAATCCCAATCCAATAAGTCTTGCTGAAATGTGTGTTATACTACTTTATGATATTGTTTGCAATGTTTTGCATTGATTATTATTTCGGCTCCTACCACGCTTGTTGTGTTTTTGAAGCAGAAACCAATCCTTTTTCAATTTCGACAAAAAAACGGAATTCGTATCCAAGACGGTGCTTTGACGACATAAACACGGCTCAGCAGCTGACAGCCTACACGCTGGTTCCCGACCTTTGCTTTACTTTGCCACCTATTTCACGTGTTTTGGGATTACATCATACAGTACTGTATTGCAAGATGTCAGCTCCATCACGCAAGGGTGTCTCCAGCAGGAAGGGAATGAAATTTAAGAGCCTGAGCCTGCAGGAAAGGGTCAAAAGGACAAAAACACGACTTTATGCGACTGAGGATATGCTGAGTGTAAGCAAAGAGATGCAGTTATAACATCAATATGCCAAGATACATTATTTTTTGCTGACTTTCTGTTTACATGTTCACACAAGAGGTTGTGAGGGCATGATATGCCGAGTGAAAACCATGAGATGCAGTTTAGGGGAGGCGGTAACAGAGTGGTTAGCGTCACCGAGTGGCGTTCTCGAAGACCCGAGTTCGATCCCGAGTGAGACCCATAAATCCACTTGAAATCTTTCTGCACCTTTCGAGTGGCCTAAGAAACCCACATGCCCTGTCCATTAACTCTACCTTTGACTGCGAGTGCCTGGGAGGACACAGGGGGGCGGCATGAGCCTCTAATTACAGGCGTCACTATAAGAATCCTGCCTGCGCCACCACGGGCGAGGGCCAACCATCACAGCCCTCGAGTGAGCCTCCAGGGCCTACCATCCCACCCCTGGAGCTCACTGCCTACACGCGCTATTGGCATAGATGTAATAAAAACAACAACAACAACTTTGTCTTTGCCTTGCCGAGTTATATCAATTCCGAGTTATACAGTGCCGAGTTATAAGGGTTTTACTGTACAGTGGATAACGGGTGTTGTGAGGGCAGCGGGATAGGAAATCGGCCGCCGCCCGCTTCTCCGCCAGCGGAGATCTCCATGGTAATTATTTAGTAGGAGAGCGAGGACCCTTTGAGGAATCCTATGATCACTGGTGGTATCCTATGGTGCTATCACAGGTGTGGGAGCTGACTGTCTTCTTCAGGAAGGCACAGGTGAGGTGGATGACGGCGGGTTTTGAGAGAGGCGGTGGGTGGGGCAGGCCGTCCGCTCCTCCGCCACTGTAGGTTGGGCAGGGTTAAACGTCTTATTACTCGTTATTATACAACATAGTGATTATGGTGAGATGTTATATACACGTGTCATTATCTAAATAAATGTAGCACTGTGTGTCACCTTAAATAAGGGTGATTTAAAGATGTTATGATGAGGTGACTGGCGGGGCAGTGAGTGACTAAAACATTCTTGCTACGGGGCCACCCCATAACACAAATAATCACTATTTTAACATAACGCATTAAGCATGTAATACAGCTAAAAAGGTAAAAAAGGTCTCCATTTTGGGGGTCAGGAACGGGTTAATCCATTTGATATTGTTTCTTATGGAAAATTTGTTTCGGTTTTAGAACAAAACGGTTTTAGAACAACTTTTGGGAATGAATTATGTTAGAAAACCGAGGGCGTGTCTGTACTTGCTGTATAAGTTGACCCCAAAAATAAGGTAGGGTAATGGTTGACCAAAGCTTACAAAGTCTTTACTCCGTAGTGTATCAATCAATCATTGGGGCATACGCCGGGGGCGCGTCGCCTCGCCCACCCTACGACGCCACTCCCGGGGGTCACCACGCACGAGTTCCCATGCAGGCTCCTTTCCCATACCAAGCAGCTCTCGACAAGAAACATCAACTTGCCCCAGCCTCGAGCGTTGTGGGCGCCCCCTTGGCCTTCTCCACGCCGGATTGTCTCTTACAGATACAACCCGATGGAAGGATCGGTTTCAGGGTAGCGTGCCACATGCCCATATAGCCGAAGTTGGCGCTGACGGACTATGCAGGTAATAGGCCTCGATTCAGTCTCACGGTGCAATCGCTGATTTGACACGTAATCATTCCAGCGATACCCCATGATTCTGCGAAGACACTTATTACCAAAGGCATTGATTCGTCTCTTCAAGTCACTATTTAGTGTCCATGTCTCACAACCATAGAGTAAGACAGGGATCACAAGCGACTTGAAGATCCGGGTCTTTGTCCTCCTGCACAGGTACCGACAACGCCAAATACTCCCGCTGAGCGAGTCCATAACACCGTGGGCTATGCCAATCCGCCGTAAGGCTTCTTGACGTGACCCGCCGTCATTATGGACTGCGCTACCAAGGTATGTAAAACTTTCTAAGATCTCAATGTCCTCACCACACGCATGCACAAACTGTACTGCTTCATCTAGTAAGTCTCCAAACACCTGGACCTTGGTCTTGAGCCAGGAGACCTCAAGTCCCAAAAGCTTTGCCTCCTCGTACAGCGCCTCGAGAGCCATCACCAGGACCTCCAGCGACTCAGCAAAGATTACTGCTCATCGGCAAAACAAGATCAGTGATCTTGGTGTTGCCGACGGATGCTCCACAATCACTTTGATCTACAACTTGTCCAATACCCAGTCCATACAAGCGTTGAAAAGTGATGGGCAAGGACGCACCCTTGCCTCACTCCTGTATTCACAGGAAAAAAGCTGGATACACCTGCCCCACACTTCACAGCACTCTCAGTCCCAGAATACAGACCAGTTATCAACCAATAGTCCTTGCAGGAATCCCTCGATAGTGTATGGTCACGATAAAAAATATTTGTAGATCAAAATTACTGGTTGTATTGTTAGAGTGTGAAGTACGATTAGTTGGGCGGACAGCGTGGGAAGCGCGCGGAGAGCAGCCAGGCAATGTGAGAGCGACCTTGGGCTGCTCTGGAAGTGGCGCATATTGTAGTTGTCTGACTAGCCTCTTTAGTTCAGTGGCGTTCCGGTCAGTGTTACAATCTGTGTATCAGCTGTTGAAACAGCCAATGGTTTTTTGTTGATATAAACAAAATTTTTATTATTATTTATTATTCATATAATAATCTGTGTGTTGAATATGGTAAGTAAGCTCACCGAACACAAGTTTTAGTTGGAAATATTTGTGGTAACCTGCTGGAGTTACGGTAAGTGGTATACAGCGATTGTTAGTAGTGCTGATCCACTTGTTTGCCAGTTGGTTGTAAAGATTTGCATTTTATCCTAGCTGTATAAATCGACCCATAGTTTTGTAGAGATTTTTTAAGGCTGAAAAAGTTGACTTGTATGCTGCCATATACGGTACCAATAAATTCGGTAAAAGCGGGGTTTAGTTTAGTGGTGGGCTGGCTGAGCATGTACATGCAGGTCGGATAGTGGTAGTGAAAACAAAGCCGACCAGGCAGTGCACCATGCACGGCTGTACGCCGATCAGTCTGGCTTTGTCGGCCCGAGTGTAAACACCTCGCATGTCCTACCGTGCCTCACTACATTGCCTGCCTCCGTGACTCACCACATATTGTTTAAATTCCCTCTATGTATAGTATTTGTGATGCCTGCATGTACATAAGTATACAAACTTTCATCTAATGTAGCAAAGTACATTATGCACGGAAAAAGCCGGAAATAGCGAACTTTCACCTCATATAACGAACAAAATTTATTACAGTAAAACCCTTATAACTCGGCATTGTATAACTCGGAATTTGATATAACTCGGCAAGGCAAAGACAGTTGGCAAAAAATTATGTATCTCGGCATGTTGCCGAGTTATAACTGCATCTCTTTGCTTAAACTCGGCATATCCTCAGTCGCATAAGTGTCAGCCTAGGCGCTGGTACCCGATCTTGCTCTGTATCCAGTGCTTTACTTTGCCACCTATTTTACGTGTTATGGGATTACCGTATTTTATGGCTTATAAGACGCACTTTTTTTCCAAAAAAATACCCTGAAAAATACTCATGCGTCTTCCAAGACGAATGGTGGAATGAGACTGCCGCCAAGATTGGCGGGAGCCGTTCCGCGGCAACTTCCACCTCGGCAAATTGACACCAACAGCACCACCAATCGTCTGTTAGTGTTGATGTATCATTTACCACCAGGCTGTCACACGTATCACAAGCTAAGACTCTATATGAGTCTGCCGCCAAGAATCGCGGGAGCCGTTCCGGGCAACTTCTGCCTCGGTAGATTGCCATCAACAGCACCACCTATCGTCTGCTAGTGTTGATGTATCATTTACCACCAGGTTGTCACACGTATCACAAGCTGAGACTATACGAGTCTGCCGCCAAGACTCGCGGGAGCCGTTCCGCGGCAACTTCTGCCTCGGCAGATTGCCGTCAACAGCACCACCTATCATCTGCTAGTGTTGATGTATCATTTACCACCAGACTCTCACATGTATTACAATCTAAGACTATACGAGTCTGCCACCAAGACTGGCGGGAGCCGTTCCGCGGCAACTTCCGCCTCGGCAGGTTGGCGTCAACAACGCCACCTATCGTCTGCTAGTGTTGATGCAGCATTTACCACCAGGCTGTCACATGTATCACAAGCTTTTTTCAGTCCCGGAAATTATAACCCATGGCGAATTCATGAAAACTATTTACTTATACAATGGATTTAGACAAGAGATTTTTTTTCATACCTTTAGACAAGAGATTTTTTTTCCTTTAGATTTTTTTTTTATAGAAATTTCTTTCCAAAATCAGGGTGCGTCTTCCAAGATGCAGCGTCTTATAAGCCGTAAAATACGGTACATCATACAGTACTGTATTTCAAGATGTCAGCTCCATCACGCAAGGGTGTCTCCAGCAAGAAGGGAATTAAATTGAAGAGCCTGAGCCTGCAGGAAAAGGTGAAAGTGCTGGCAAGGATGGATGCAGGTGCGTCCATGTGTGCTATTTGTGCTGAGTTTGATATCAAATCCAGCACATTCTATGATATCAAGGGAAAAAAAGAGAAGATTCGTGCCCAGGCCCCTACTTTGGAGGATCCAAGCACCTCCAAGACTACCAAGAAGAGGATTAAGCCAGTTAAGAACGTCTCCCTGGATGCAGCAGTGTACAATTTGTACAAGCAGGAACGAGCAGCTGGAGTTCCTGTAAGGGGAGTTGACCTCCAAAACGCCGCTGTAAGGTTGGCCAAGCACTTGAAGGTGACCAATTTCAAGGCTAGTGCTGGGTGGCTCTTCACTTTTCGGAGTCGCCACTGCCTAGCCAACCGAAAAGTGATGGTAGAGAGTGCTAGTGCTGATCAAGCATCGGTGGTGCCCTTCCGTCAGAAATTGGAGAAAATTATCCATGAGTCTGGCCTCCTTCTCTCCCAACTCTACAACGCTGACGAGACGGGGCTTTTTGGGAGGTCCCGCCAACACCCAGGCATCAAAGCAGGAAGTGCACATTCCAGGGAGGAAATTAGCTAAGAATCGGATCTCCATTATGTGCTGTAGAAACGCTGACGGGTCGCACAGGCTGAAACCCATGGTTGTAGGCAAGGCAAAAAAAACACAGGCACTGAAAAAAGTCATGGGTAATGTGGATATGTGATATGCATGCCTCCTAATACACGCATATTGTTATATGGCAACGGCGCCACGATGTGGCAACAGTGCACTGCCCTCCAGGCATCCATGTAACTCAGTCGCTCCCCTGTCGTCTGGTCGCCAACACCAGCCCTCCGCTGGTGTGATCAGACCTATCTCTTGTTCTTGGAATAAACTACCTACGGAAGATTGCTCGCTTCTCTTCTTGGATAACCTCCCCTCAGCCACTCCGGTTCATCACTGCAACTAATAGCGTATTTTCGCGACCGCTCTGGCCCGGTCTGGACTGGGCTAGTCCCGGGCGGTCACTGTTTTTGCGAGGCAGTCTAGAACGGGCTAGCCCAGTCCAGTCCGGTCCGACCCACATACCAGGACCACCTTGGACCAGTGTGGGGAGAACTGGCGCATGCGCACTACAGTCAGCGGGGAAGGCGACCAGGAGCTTCTCGTGCTGCTGATAAGACATGAAACACCATGATGGCCGACCATAAGACTAAAGTATCACAGGCGTGGTAGTTGTAAAGTCTTCAGCACAGGTTAAAAGGCGGACGACAAAAAGGATATTGACAAGATGGACGCCTGCCGCCTCCACAGTTCAGTTCAGTACCGCCCACTCGATCCCCCAGCCAATAGGAACGACGAATGGGACGGGGCCAGTCTCGATGTATTTTCGCGACCATCAGTCCACCCTGACCCGGTCCGGACTGGACTAAACCAGGGCGGTGAACGTCACGAAAATGCGCTATAACGAGCACCATGGCGCACTGATGGACAAGAACACAGAGACGAGGCGCGACTCCCGCCATTTCCACATGACCACCGCCTTTACTCTACGTCCACGAGGCATCTCTCCACCAAACCACGCCTTCTCCCTGGATTACTTCACCAGCGACATGTGCTCGTGTGCCTGTGAACAGACGTAAGGCGTGTGGACTGCTGCGTATGACGGTAGGGTCAACCGGTGTATTATAAGTGCTGTGTGTGTTTTTTCAGTGTGCGTTTTTGTACCGGGTCCTGTTGGTTGTTTATCAGCTCGCCGCTTTGAAACGACTGACCTTGAAACCAGGTGCGGGCGGGCGGCTAGAGACCCCCCCCCCCCTTCTCACCCACCCCGCTCCAACGCCACACACACACACACGCACCATATACACACAACCCACAATTGCCTGTGTTTTTGATATTCCACGTACGGTGGATATCTTTTTTGAAACTAGTGTCTCCCTTCAAGATGCCATTCCCCGCGGCTCGCGGCTCGGAGGATGACGAAGAGGAAATAGCTTCCCCACCCTTTGAAACACTAGACACAACACACTTATCCCCGCCACCGGTGGACGCGATATCAAGTTTGATTCGCTATTTGGAGGAGTCCCGGTTATCAGCTGATAACCGGCGCATCCAGGATGACGAGGAGAGGTGCCAGCGTGACGAGGAGAGACGATTACGTGACAACGAAGCCAGTAGAAAGGAGGAGGACTCACGTTTCCAAGTCCTTGTCACACTTCTGTCTCCTGGGCACAGACCGCATTCTGCGTCGAGCGCACGGGATATCTCTTCACCTCCACCACTCCTCGGTGTAGGTGCGAGCGGCGCCACACCCAAGGTCGCGAGTCCCGCGACATCCACCGCTTCGCTTGCCGCATCTCCTGCGGCTGCCACACCCACCGTCGCGACGTCCGCTGGCAAGCATGTGGCCCACAGTCCACCGACATTGCTGGCCGATTCTTCCTTCCAAGTTTTCTGGCAGTGGCGTCGTCTGTGGGAAGATTACTCTACCATGCTGGATTCACAGAGGCTGCCACGACACAAGCAGCTCATCCAGCTGAGGATGGCAGTGTCACTGGACGTACAAAGGATCCTAGAACACACCCTAGGGATCGCACCTGACACTTCCTTGACTGTGACAGAGGTCTTAGACACCCTACAGTCCCACTTCAAGAGTCAACGAAATGAAGCACTACGCCGTCGAGAATTACTGTGCTGTAAGCAAGCTGACGGCGAGTCATTCTCCAATTTCTTCGTGCGCCTGAAGAACCTGGCAGAGGAGGTCGACTTGTGTACTGGTAATGCAATGACGTGCGCGGAGATCCAATTGAAAATGGTTCTGCTTATGGGTGTGCGAGATGAAGAGCTGATTCAACGCCTTATCTCCCTCGACACAGGCGCTTCTCTTCAAGACGTGGTCACCTGTTGCCGATCCTTCGAAGCCACCCGCCATACAGCCTCCGCTATATACTCGTCTCCAAGCCAGCTTCGCGCCATGTCCACCTACAAGAAGGGCAGGCGTCACGACAAGACGCCTCATTCACCTCAACAGCCACCTTCAGGCCAGCGCGTGAAGATTCAACATAGAACAGCGGTTCCCAGCCCTGTTCACCCCTGCCAGTCCTGCGCGCGGCGTCATGGCCCTAAGTGTCCGGCCAGGAATGCGTCCTGCTATAACTGCGGCCGTCAAGGTCATTGGGCGGGGACTGACAAATGTCCCGCCAAAACAGCCCAATGCCGCCTTTGCACAAGGACTGGCCACTACGACAGGTTCTGCCGCAACACGCCTAGCCACGATGGCCAGGGTGGCGCTTTAAACGCTGGTCGCGCATCACCCTCCCCAAGGCGTAAATACAGCAACTGTCGTAGTCTAACAGATGTCTCACCTTCCAGCGCCATGACTCCCACCCCGGTCTGTGTCCACCTGGTGCACGGAGAGTCCACTTCAAGGCTCCAGATGTTACCAGACACAGGCGCTGACGTCACTGTCATCGGCACTAGACACCTGCAAATGCTTCACATCCCCCTCAGCAGCCTACAGCCTCTACCGTCCACTACTACGCTGACAGCGGACGGGTCAGTAATGACACCTGCTGTGGGATGTTTTTACGCTACTTTACGGCTCCACGGGAAATCTTGTACCGCCAAGATACAGGTGCACGAGGGTATTCAAACGCCCCTCCTGTCTTACGGCCACTGCATGGAGCTGGCTATCATATCACCTGCCTTCCCGAAGCCACTATTGGAGGTCAAGCACGTCAACAGATGCGCTGAGATGACTCTCCCTCCTACCACGTCCTCCCCGTCAGCTGCACGGGCGCACTTTCTGCGCGAGTTCTCGGACGTGTTACTTTCCAAGGCGGATCTCAAACAGTCTCCTCTGAAACCCATGGTGGGCAAATCCATGAGGATTCACGTGAAGGAGGGAGCCGTACCATTCGCCATTCACACACCGAGGCAGGTTCCCTTCATTTTTCAGCGTCAAGTTCAGGAGGAACTTGAGTCGATGACACGTCGGGGAATCATCAAGCCTGCCGGTGACGACCCTTCAGAGTGGTGTCACCTGCTAGTCGTCGTGGCTAAGGATAAAGGCGTGAGAATCACAGTTGACTTGACGAAACTCAACTCTCAAGTGGCCCGCCCAACACATCCTGCCCCAACTCCATTCACCGCTGTCCGCAGTGTCAACCCGTCAGCGCGGTTTTTCACCACAGCGGACGCCTTGTGCGGGTATTGGCAGTTGGAACTACACGAGGACGACCAACACCTGACAACCTTTATCACACCATACGGCCGCTTTCAACACTGCAGAGGTTCCATGGGTTTCTCGGCTACTGGCGACGCTTACTGTCTCCGCGGCGACCTGGCCCTGCAGGGTGTAGATAACTGCGTTAAGGTGGTTGACGACATTCTCCTCTTCGACGACGACTTCCCCACACACCTCCAACGTATTCACCAGATGCTCACTAGATGTCGCAAGTACGGGATCACACTTAACAAAGACAAGTTTGTGGTCGCCGCGCCTAGTGTGAGCTTCTGCGGGTATAACCTCTCAGCTGAGGGCGTGGCCGCGGATGAGAACAGAGTCAGTGCCATCCGGGACTTCGCGACTCCCGCTAACTTGACTGACCTCCGCTCATTCATGGGCCTGGTGAACCAGCTGTCAGAGTTCACCCCAGCCATCGCCGCTGCCGCCCAGCCACTCCGCTCCCTGATGAGCCCGAAAAGAACATTTCCTTTGACACCTGATCATGACGAGGGTTTCAGTCGTGTCAAGACGGCGCTGCTTCGACCGCCGATTCTCGCTCACTTTGACCCCGCATTTCCAGTTATTCTTCAAAGTGCCGCCTCTCGCCTCAACGGGCTTGGTTACGCCCTTCTGCAAGACCATGGCCAGGGACGCACATGCCTCGTTCAGTGTGGCTCAAGATTCCTCGCTGACGCCGAGACCCGCTACGCCACCATTGAACTCGAGCTGCTCGCCGCCGCCTGGGCCATGTCGAAGTGCAGGCCTTACTTGATAGGCCTACAGAGCTTCACGTTGATGACGGACCACCGACCCCTGATCCCGATTCTCAACCACTACACCTTGGACGCGGTTGAGAACCCTCGCCTCCAACGCCTCAAGGAGAAGGTTTCGCCCTACCTATTTACGGCCGTGTGGCGTGCTGGAAAGCAGCTCTGCATCCCCGATGCCCTGTCACGAGCCCCAGTTAGCCGCCCCACGCCAGAGGACGAGATGGTATGCTCCGAAGCCGCAGCACACCTCAGGAGCGTCGTGTCCCTCAACGCCATCAACCAGGATCAGGACCCTTCACACCTCGATCCGCCACACCAAGATGCCGATAGGACGATCCAGGAACTCTGTGCCGCAGCAGCGACAGACCCGTCGTACACCCGCCTAAGGGACTGCGTGACGTCAGGATTCCCTCCTAATCGGTACACCCTGCACAACTCTCTACTCCCCTACTGGAAATTCCGTGACTGCTTGTACACAGACGGGGAGCTGGTCCTGTATGGCCAGAGAATTGTGGTTCCTGCAGCCCACCGCCGCCGCACCCTTGCTCGGCTACACGACAGTCACCGAGGTGTCGCAGCCACAAAGCGCCGGGCACAGCAGACTGTCTTCTGTCCAGGTATCGATGCCGACATTACCAGCACCGTCCAAGCCTGCGAGCCATGCCAGATCCTACAGCCCAGTCAGCAACAGGAACCACTACTGTGCGACGACCACCCCTCCAGGCCTTTCGAGTCCGTCTCCGCAGACTTTTTCTCCGTCGCCGGGAAGTCGTTCCTGGTCATCGCGGACAGACTCTCCGGGTGGCCTGTGGTCGTCCCCTGCGGGGCTGATACTACCGCCACGCACACCATACGGCTCTTCTGCCGGTACTTCCGGGATGTTGGTGTCCCGCTCCGCCTCAGGACTGACGGCGGGCCCCAATTCACCAGCACTGCCTTCCGGAACTTCACGGAGCGCTGGGGTGTCTACCACGCGGTTTCTTCGCCGCATTACCCCCAGTCTAATGGCCACGCCGAGGCGGCCGTCAAGTCGGTGAAACACCTCATCCTCAAGACGGCGCCCAACGGCAACATCGACAGCGAAGACTTCGACAGGGGTCTCCTGGAGCTTCGCAACACCCCCAACTCCACGGGACGATCCCCTGCGATGACACTTTATGGCCACCTGCTCTGCTCCTGTGTCCCTGCCCATCCTGAGTCCTTCTCAGAGGAGTGGCAGGCCCGCACAGAGGACTGTGATCGCCAAGCTGCTGCCCGTGCTGAGCAGGTCAAGGCTCAGTACGATCAGCATGCCCGCCCCCTACCCAGGCTGTGTGTCGGCCAGACCGTCCGTGTCCAGGACCCGACATCACACCGCTGGGACAAGGTCGGGGTTGTTATGGGCTGCGGCACGACCAGGGACTTCGAGGTGCGTCTCCCTAGTGGGCGCGTCTGGTGGCGAAACCGCCGTTTCCTCCGACCCGTTCCAACCCCTACTGACGATACTCACCCACATCCCTGTCCCCTTGCTCGGACAAGAAAATCAAGTCCCCTTTCATTCACCCCCCTGTGACCCCGCGCCGTTCTCACAGGCTTAAAGAAAAGGAGTCCGCTCGAGACAAGCGCTACGAGCGTGAAGGGGGAGGGAGGTGTGGATATGTGATATGCATGCCTCCTAATACACACATATTGTTATATAGCAACGGCGCCACGATGTGGCAACAGTGCACTGCCCTCCAGGCATCCATGTAACTCAGTCGCTCCCCTGTCGTCTGGTCGCCAACACCAGCCCTCCGCTGGTGTGATCAGACCTATCTCTTGTTCTTGGAATAAACTACCTACGGAAGATTGCTCGCTTCTCTTCTTGGATAACCTCCCCTCAACCACTCCGGTTCATCACTGCAACTAACGAGCACCAGGTAACCTGCCTGTTATCTACAGGGGCAACCTCTCGGCGTAGTTTAACCCGGGAACTGCGGGAGTAAACATTTTTTTAGTGCCACCAGTGCGGGGATGTGAGTAAAACAGTGACCATTACAGAATTGGATGAAAATCACATCAACGTCAAGGTAGTCAAAATCTGCATCCGGCAATATATCTATTGTTATGCCCTCGGCTCCACCACACACACCAGGTGACACGGTGAAGGCTGACATGACGCAACAATCCGCTCCTTGACGTACTAAGCCCACGAAGGGGGTTCGGTATGTGAATGAGGGCGAGTTATATCACAATCCACGAGTCTCTTTATCACCTAACTCACAGGCGAAGGAAACACTTTTGACTCCTTTCTTGCATTTACTTAGGGAGGTTCCGATACAATTAAACAGAGTACGAGGCAGAGGGGAGACAGGCACACTAGCAGGCGAGTCCACAAGGCGGGGAGGCACGGGGAGAGTCAACCGACCACCACGCAGGTCTGCTGAAACTCACGTCCTCTACCCCTCTCGCCGCCTCCTTCCCCACCACCCACCCACCCCGCGCTCCTTGGTCCCCTCCGTGACTCAGTCACGCGCTGCCAACTCATAGTTCATACATACAGACACACACACGCAACAAATGCCCCCACTGCTACGCACACAGCCACACCACCCACCACACAACCACCACAACCACAACAACCACACAACATGCATAACACTGCCCCCTCTCTACTGAGGTGATCGACCTCGGTCACCATGACACTACACATCAGCACTTACTACTAAGAAATACAGAAACATAGCAACATATCACTTGTACAATCAGTAATTGAATTTCCTCATGCTCATCCATTACATAGTCCTCCCACCACAGGGGTTGCCGCTTGGCCCTCTGTGGTCTGTCTTTTCCCTGGGGAGCTGCCGCACCCGCATTAGGGCCCCACTACCTCAGGTTCTGAGGGCAGGCCCGAACCTGTCACGTTCAAGGTCATCCGTGACAGATCCTCGCGGCTCCACACATCATCCTGTAATTCTTCTACACTTTGCTGTGGCTCTCCCGGCCGTAACTGCACCCCCACCTCGCTCTCCACATCCTCGCTGTCCTCGACCTCTTCGTCACCCCACGAGTACGTTCCTGGGCCGTGGTAAGCCCAGAGACGATTTGCGTGGACTACTCGGGAGCGTCTCTGATCCCCACGACGAATCCTGTAGGTCACGTCAGAGAGAGCCTCCAGTACATCATATGGTCCATCCCAGGGGTGCTGGAGTTTGAGCGAGAGTCCCTTCCTCTTCCGGGGGTTGTGCAGCCACACCTGATCACCGACGTTGAATGTGGCCCCACGCGAACGCCCGTCGTAGCATGTTTTCATGGCGCGCCCTGCCACCCGCATGTTGTCTCGGGCGTGGCGATGCGCGTCATCAAGCCTCTCCCTCAGTGCCTGAACGTAACCTGGCGCGACAGGAACTGTGGATTTCTGAGGAGGGCGCCCCGTGGCCAGGTCTGCCGGAAGCCTTAATTCCCGGCCAAACATCAGTCGTGCAGGAGTGTAGGTGGTCGCTTCGTGCCTGGACGACCGATAGGCCATCAGCAGTGTTGGCAACTTGACATCCCAATCTCGCTGGTCCCTGCTGCAATACTTGGCCACCTCGTGCATCAGCGTCCTGTTGAAGCGCTCCACCTTACCATCCGACTGAGGCCTCAGCGGGGTGGTGCGAGTCTTCTTGATTCCCAGCAGCCGGCAACACTCCTGGAAGACCGAGGACTCAAATTTCCGCCCCTGGTCGGAATGAAGCTCCTGTGGCACTCCAAAGCGCGTGATAAAGATCGTAACCAGCACCTCAGTCACAGTCACAGCCTCATGGTTGGGGAGTGCGTATGCCTCAGGCCACTTGGTAAAATAGTCCATCATCACACAGATGAATCTATTCCCTTGTGGGGTGATGGGGAGTGGCCCGACTATGTCCACGGCCACTCTCCAGAGGCGCGCCAACCTGGTAGAGTTGGAGAGGCGCATGTGTCCTTCTCCCGGGACCATTTCTAGTGCAACACACCTCACAGGCCCGACACCACTCCTGCACGTCTCGCCTCATGTCCACCCAATAGAAGCGCTGCCTCAACTTGCCCAAGGTCTTCTTTTCCCCTTGGTGGCCGCTGGTAACACCATCGTGCAACTCACGTAGCAAGTCACGCCTCAGGGCGTGCGGCACCAACACCACCCAGTAACTCGGCCGCCCCCGAGTATCTTCCCATCGCCGTTGCAACACTCCATCCTCCAGTCGCAACATGGCCCACTGCTGCCACAGGTGCTTCGTGACAGGACTCTCTGGTGCCACTTCCTGTCTGCTGGGACGCTCTGGAGACTCTTCCATCCACTCTATCAAGGGAGCGAGATCCACATCCTCTCTCTGCGCCTGACGCCACTGCTCCCCGGCATCCACAGTGTCTCCCCACACCTGCAACCGCCGGCACATCACATGCTCCTCTACCTTAGAGCAATGTGAGCACCCAGGCTCACACGGGTGGCGGCTCAGACTATCGGCATTGTGATGGATGCGGCCGGGGCGATGCTGGACTTCATACTGGTACTGCTCCAGCCGGCCTAGCCACCGTGCCAACTGCCCTTCAGGTGCCTTGAGGGTTTTCAGCCACTGTAAGGCCGCGTGGTCTGTCCTTACGGTGAACTGGGCGCCATATAAGTAAGGATGGAAGTGTTCCGTGCTCCTCACTACTGCCAGAAGCTCCTTTCTGGTCACACAGTAGTTACGTTCGGGCCCAGTAAACTTAGCACTGTAGTATGCTACCACGTGCTCTCGTCGGGCTATCGTGTACCTATGCTACCATGGGCTATCTTCACCTGCGACAGCACGGCGCCAAGACCCTCGGCACTGGCATCGGTGTCCAACAGGTAGGGGCTGGCCGGGTTTGGGTAAGGCAGCACCGGTGCTTCGACCAGGGCACGCTTCAGGCTGTCAAACGCCCCCTGACAAGCCTCACTCCATTCGAAACGTGCCCCTTTTCTGGTGAGGTGGTGGAGAGGAGAGGCGACACTTGCGAACTCGGGGACGAAGCGCCGGTAATAGGTGCAAAGGCCCAAGAAACTCCTGACGTCAGCCACACTGGTGGGGGCGGGCCACTCCTGCACCACAGCCACCTTCTGGGGGTCGGTCTTCACCCCGTCTCTGCCGATGATGTGCCCCAGGAACGGCACCTCAGGCTGGAAAAGGAGACACTTCTTCGGGCTGAGTTTCAAGTTGGCAGCCCACAGACGCTGCAGCACCTCTCTCAGCCGCTCCAGCTCCTCCTCGAAGGTGCCTCCAAAAACTATCACATAGTCGATGTAGACGAGGGCCGTCCTCCAGTGTAGTCCCTCCAAAACCCTCTCCATCAACCGCTCAAAGCAGCTTGGCGCGTTACACAGACCGAAGGGCATAACGGTGAATTGCCAGAGCCCCTGGCCAAAGGAGAATGCTGTCTTGGGTTTGTCCTCCTCCACCATCTCCACCTGGTGGTACCCCGACTTAAGGTCCAGGGTGGAGAACCACTGGGCGCCGGCCAGAGCATCCAGCGTATCATCGATACGCGGTAAAGGGTAGGAGTCCTTCCTGGTGGCATCATTGAGCGCCCGGTAATCAACACAAAAGCGCCTCGAGCCGTCCTTCTTGGTCACCAGCACCACCGCTGACGCCCACGGGCTATCGGACCTCTCCACTACCCCTTGCGCCTCCATCTCCTTCACCGCCCGCTGCATCTCTTCCCGCCTGGCTGGCGCGATCCTCCGTGGGGCGTGTCTGATGGGCAGGGAGCTTTCTGTCTCAATATGGTGATTTACCAGGCCCGTGCGGCCCAGGTCCAGGTCACCCTTGCTGAAGACACCAGCATACTCCCTCAGAGTCTCGCGCATCCTCTCCTGCTGCCACGAGGTGAGGTGAGTGGCGCTCCTCTGCGCCAAGTCAATCAGGTGGTCAGGTAGGGTACCTTCAGCAGCCGGTTCCACACTACCTCGCTGCCCCTCCTGACTAGCCACCTCCTCACAAGTCCCCAGCTTGGCATCAGCCTGTACCGTGCGAGTCTCATCGGAGAAGTTAGCCACAAGGACAGTGACTAACTCCTCCCCGGCTCCTACGAGACTCCGGCCCACCGCCACACCGTCTGCCAGCCACGGGTGCTCCGTGGACTCCACCATGCCGTCTGCTCCTTCCATCTTCCTGGTCAGCGTACAAGGCACCCTAGTCTCCGTCCTCTGGGCAAGGCGCATGTGCTCAGCCCCAACCACCTCTGCCGGGGTGCCACCTGGGAGTAAGGGCACCTCTTCTCTGCGTACCCTTAACGTCCTCCTTCCCAGGTTGACGCACGCCCCACTCTGCGTCCGGTAGTCCAGGCCCGGGAGGCCTGCTATTATCCAGTTTGCCTTTGAAGTCCTGAATACTTCTTGCATTAATCACTTTTGCATCAAGGTTGTTCCAGGCTTCTATGCTTCTATACGGGAAGCTGTATTTTTTTATATCTCTCTTGCATGTTGTCCTTTTCAATTTCTTCTCATGACCTCTTGCACTTCTATCGTCCCACACAAACAGATCTTCTCTTATCAATTTTTTCCAGACCCATTGATGCTCTATACACTGCTATAAAATCTCCCCTTTCTCTTCTTTTCTCAAGAGTTGGGAGTTTTAGTCTTGAAAGTCTTTCCTCATATGTTAAATCTCTCAGGCTTGGAGCCATTTTTGTGGCTGCTCTTTGTATTCTCTCAATCTTCCTTATATCCTTCTTTTTATGTGGTGACCAAATCACTGCCGCATATTCCAACGTTGGTGTGTGTGTGTGTGTGTGTTTGTATCTATTTACCTAGTTGTGATGTAAGGAAATGAATTACACTCTTGGAGTCCCGTCTCCTTGCGTGTGTATTATGGGGTTATTTGTGAATAGTAAAATATGATTGAGTCAGTGATAGCTAAGGTGCTGCAATAATAACGTGCAAATTAATATCTACTGTTTTTGGTTTCAGGTAAAAAAAGTCCATTTAGAAAAGCAAGGCAATTATGCTGTCTTACGTGTGGAGGATGGCCATCAGACACTGCTGAGATTCAGAAAGGTGAGACATTTTGTAGCTTCAAAGTAATATTATCTATATATATAAATCTCAAAATTTGTCTGTGTCTGTATGTTCGTTATAGACTCGGCTACAGATGGCCAAAACCCCACATGCCGCACATATTTGGAATCCTCATACTCGTAAAGCGAAATCTCGTATAACGGAACGCATAACTAATGGTAAAATATAGGTTTGGTTCCAGGACCCCATCAATTAAGAAAAAGAAAGAAAAAAAAAGACATGTTTTTCAAGCTAAAATAAACTATACCAAACACAACAAACACACAGTGTCTATATTACCCACACTGTACTACCTATTCTGTAGAAAAAGCATTCTGAAAGAGAAAATTGCACACAAAATAACATAACTGCACAGTAATTAAACATAAAACATGCATAACAAGCAAAAAAGACGTAATGTAGGGAACGCCGCGTGATACAAGAGAAGGTAGTGTAGCGGTCCCAAGGTTGGGGCCGCACACCTGCTAATTACCCCTAAAGGTCAGGCCGCTCCATATGCTTAATTACCCTTCAGGTCACGCCTTGCTAGGGGTGACCTGACTGCAGTCCCAAGGTTGGGGCCGCATACCTGCTAATTACCCCTAAAGGTCAGGCCGCGCCATATGCTTAATTACCCTTCAGGTCACGCCTTGCTAGGGGTGACCTGACTGCGGTCCCAAGGTTGGGGCCGCACACCTGCTAATTACCCCTAAATGTCAGGCCGCGCCATATGCTTAATTACCCTTCAGGTCAAGGCTTGCTAGGGGTGACCTCACTGGGGTCAAGCAAATCCCCCTTTGTCCAGCCCGGGAGTGGTAGGGCGCGCATTTTGAACTTGATAATTTTACTCACCCCAGTTTGAATGTCTTACCATTGAATATCATTAGATTTTTGATCTCGTATATTGAAAATAGACCCTAATTTACACATCTCGTATCATCGGATTCTGGTATACCGAATGCTCGTATAACGGGACCTCCCTGTATTTGGTTGACATATTGTTAATGTTAATAGAGATTAAGGGGAGCATCCGGCTAGAATTAGATATGCCATGTCTACATTAAATATGCGTGAATCAATGTGATATTCATGTTATGAAGTAGTGACAACATGTAAATCACCCCTTAGTCCGGCAGCCACCAGGCTCAACCTTGTTTTAGGGTCTTAAGTATTTTTTTCAGTGGATTTTGTTTGCCAATATATCCAGTTTGAAAAATATCTTGGTTGGCTCGCTGTCAACCTTGGGCAATTGAGATAATTAGCATAAAACAAAGTGGCCGCCAAAGAAATATCAAAATACATAATATACCATAATTCCCTTACAAATTGACATAACCGGCCAACCAATACATGGATTCCAGGGTATTTTGACCCAGAAAATTCATTTCTGGTATTTTCATATCCAAACTGACCACCATTTAAAAAATGGCTGCCTTTTTTTTTTTTTTTTTTTTTTAATGTGAATTTTTATACTTATACTAGTACAGTATATAAGAATATTACTTGTTCAACATGAAAGTAATAAAGATTGACAGTTTTTTTAGTCAGATCATTTTGAGTCCTCAATTTCTTATGGGCATAAATGCATAATTCTTGAGTCATCATCCTCATCATCCTCATCAACTGCTGTTCGTGTTTGATCATTGCAACATTTAATGGAGGATTGACAAGCACAAAACATTGTGCATGGTAGCCTCGACTTGTTACATGCACATCTTGAAGACTTACATGGCTGTTTACTTGAACATGTGCATCTTATATACTTTAGTATATGATTCGGTGCTAGCTGAACATTGGTAGGGACTGTTGTAGGCAGCAGTGACTTTGTTCTGCTTTCTTTGATCCATCCATAACTTGTGGGTTCCAAATCTGGTGGATCTAGTTGCAGGGCATTCTTCCATATGCATGTTTGCAGATGAGCCCGCTTGACATTCTCCATGAAGGCCTCTGTAGTAGGTGGAAGAGAACATAACTTGGGAGTAACTGTTGCTCCCGACTTCCCCGTTCTTGAAGTCCACACACTTACTCAGGCATAGAATTGGTCTTTGATTGTCCATAACAGGAAGCTATGAATTTTGTTGCCTGTTCCAACACCTCAGGTGTTGAGCCTATTCATAGATTCAGACCTGTTTTCAGTACTTTCAACATCTTTCCTTTTCCTATACCAAAACATGCTGCCACTGTATCACATCCAGTAAGAGCATGACCTGCCAATATTGCTGGAATTATGTTCTGATATTTCTTTACAGTGGCCTGGATATCAACAACAGTTCTCTCTTTTACAGGTGATTCCATAAACATTGGTGTTTGTATGCCTTGTTTGTTGTATTCTTCTGAATGAAATCTGTGTCATTCAGAATGTTGTCGCACATGTCAACAGTATGCACTCTCATGTATGGGATACAACTAGGTTCACACAGATTATGTACTACTCCTAGCCCGATCGTTCATCCAGTGCCATTTAAGTCCCGTGCGATCTGTACACCATCCAAATGAATTAAGCCCCCTTCATTCTTGGCTCGGCTCTCCCGCGTTGGCACACCCTGTCTATTCAGGTACGGTTATCTAACTTAAATGGGGCAAATTAGATAACATTCGGGACACTAAGTTACATCTTAGCTGACACTGAACCCCATGCTGGGTTTCACAGCAGTGAAGTCACCATTGTGCCCTGGTAGTGCAAGGACATTCACTCCTTTATGATAAACAATAAACAGAGAAATAAAATGCCACACAACAAATGGAAGTGAGGATTACGGGGAAACAAACACGTGAGGATCAATCACCTATACATATCTGATGTGAATATAGCATGTTCAGGCATCCCTAGTTTTCAACAGTTTCTATCAAAAACTATACACACTGCACCTGCAGATAATTTCATGAGTAAATGTACAAAATAGTAAAATCTACTAGTAAATTAACAAAGTGTACGAATCATACATACGTCAAAATTACGATGTGTACACTTCAATTTCTTATTTGTTGGGCAGCCATTTTGAAAACGGTGGCCATTTTGAATTTGAAAATACCAGAAATAGATTTTCTGGGTCAAAATACCCTGGAATTCATGTATTGGTTGACCCTCTGTGTGAATTTTCAAGGGATGTATGGTATTTTATGTATTTTGATATAATTTTGGCGGGCATTTTGTTGTATGCTAATTATCTCAAATTGCCCAAGGTTGACAGCGAGCCAACATATATATTTTTCAAACCGGATATGTGGCCAAACAAAATCCACTGAAAAAAAAACCTTAAGACCCCAAAACAAGGTTATAAGAAAAATGTACTTTTGACTGCCGGACTACCTTTCTAGCCCCCCTCTTTACCGTGCCCTTTCACCCCTTTCTAAATTTTCAAAGTGCTATTTCTCCGTTATTATCCCCCCCCCCCTCTTCAAAATGTTATGGCTCATCATGTTGGTGTTCATTTCTCCGTTACAATATTTTAGTTTTTTGTCTTGTGATTTTTTATGATTTTTATAATTTTTTTTTTTTTTTGACAAAAAAAAATCAAACAAAAAATCACAGTTCATAGATAAAAAAAAAATGTAACAGTTCTTTGAAGAGCAATGATTGTTCTTGCTCCTAGTTTTTGTTTCAATGTAATCAACCAAACACTTGCTGAGAAATGGAATTTTGAACATAGAAAACTTATGTTTTGAGATACGGGCCAATGAAGTGTGTCCATCGATCGCACACCTGTAATGCCAAAATATGAAGTGATTTCATTTATACTTTATATATTATTCCCTCCCTCAAGGCAAGGTATATCAGAGTTGTTCAGACTCCTTACTGGCTAGGAAAATTATGTGAACTTAGAAGTCCCGAGGTGCATAGTCTCCCGATGTTTGTTCTTTCTTTTTGGTTATGGGTTGTAGTTGCCTTTGCTGTGCCTTTTTTCTTTATCTTGTTGTGAGAGGGATTTTCTTAGTGCCTTCGAGTTGACCTTGAAGGATTTCAGCAGACTTGCCTTCTGATAACCGAAGTTATGGTCCAATATTGCTAACTCTGCAACAAACGATAGTCTTGTGAAGCCAGCAAACTTAGCTTTCCGTGCACGTGACCACGTCATGCTGTGGAAGCTCTCATTTGCATTCTGTGTCAGTCCACGGACACATCTTTCCAGGATGTGGCGCGATGTAGGGTGGGTATTAGGGGGGTAGGGTGGGAGGAACCATCTATTACTACGGAACCATAAGGAATTTTGCACTAAAACCTTGGAATTACACTACTAAAGGTGTTGCTATTGCTCAGGAATTTTTTCAGCATTTCTATTTTTTCCTGATTATTTTCGTATTTCTAACCGGATGCTCCCCTTAAGCAATAAGGCAATAATGTTATATTTCACAATAACTGCTGTCATTTATCTCATATACCTTTAATCTGATGCTTCCCACTTTTCCAGTTTGACCTGAACAAGATCAGGCAAGAGCTTTACAGCACAAGAGTAGAGATGTGGAAGATTTCATCTCCTAAAGTGGACATACTAGTAAGCTGGCCGCCTGGGGAAGTCCTACCCGACCTAAAGGTAAACATTCATACACACCAAATACAAATAAATAAACATTGAAAAAGTGAACATATGACTGAATAATAGTGATATAATAAAAACATATCACAATTTGTCCCTTTTCCAGCCTTTTTCATGCCTTTTTCATGCCTTTTTCACTAAGATACGGAAGATTAATAACAATAAAACCCACAAAAATGGGTTAAACATCATACACTTTACCTGATGTTATGTAGAGGTGGTCAAAATAACCTTGAATCTCCCTTTTGACTTCGTGTGGGGATTTAAAGGGACAAATTTAAAGGTCCTTCACTTCACGAGACCAGAGCAAGGCGCGCACAACCTCTCCCTCTCACTGTAGCAAGACAACTGAAGCGGCAGTGTTGCCAACCAGTTAACCTCGCAGTTACGAGGTTCTTAAAGGTAAGAACCTCGTAACTGCGAACGGCCATTGAAACATTTCACTCACTTTTCCTTTCTCTCCTTCTGCCTCTCACTTCTTTCTTTCTTCTCTTTTATGTCGTTGTAATGTTACAGTGGATCACCGAGTTTCCTGGATTCTTGTTTCACAAATACAGGTTGAAGTTTCCAAACTCGGCAACCTCGGGACCAGCGCCGAGCCGAGTAATGGAATTTTCCGACTTTTAGAACGTAGATATATTAAGGGGGAAAAAAGCATGAAAATCACATGAAAAAAATCACAGGAAAAAATTATTTGGATTCTAATACGGTATATAATACGTACTGAGATAGAGGAAGTAGATGACCCCACACCATATATTTCATTCAAATTCCGCACTGAGGTTCCGCCATCCAACTTCTTCAAAGGTCAATTTTCTCAGATAGTTCACATTGTTTCCTTTTCTTTCACTTGCACCAGTGTGTTTGGACGTTTGGACCATAATACCAATAAAGTTAGAAGACAAAAAAATTCCCTTNCCGAAATTCAGTGTCAAATAGGCTTGTAAAAATTTTTTCCAACGAATGTTGTGGCAAGAAGATACGGCGCAAGGAAGAAATTTTGCAAAGAAGTTATATTTCCGTCTCTTAACTCATTGTCCAAGCGATCGAATGCGAGCTTTTATGCATTTATTCTACAAATTCGTAATATATTGTGTCTGGGCGCAATTAGTGCAGTGGCGAAAGTGAGCATTAGTGCAGTGGAAAAATAAAATGTGTTCGTAATAGCTTCCACACATCTTTTAGCGTCCGCCTCAGAGGCAGGCCCTCTTGTGTTGGAGGACCTCATATAACCACTATAACGTGTTCTAAGCCGTTATAGTGTTATTTAGGGTGTAGGTGTGTATAACCTGTACGGTGTGTTGTGGTGTTAAATATTGCATTTCAGCCGTGGTTAACAGAAGTGAGAAGATAACAATTATGAAATACCACCCCACCACCGTCAGTTTGATTAATACTTATCATACACAACCTTAGGTAAAATCTACATAGTCAGTAATATGACTTTATAATTTTATTAAATAACTTTAATTTACTTTAGTAAATAGCTTAGTAATTTGGACTTACCCCAATTTGAAATGTCGTAGCATGGATTTTCGATCTCGTATATGAAAATAGACCCTAATTTACACATCTCGTATCATGCGGATTCTCGTACGTATATTGAAATGCTCGTATAACGGGACCTTCCCTGTATAGCTTATTAAAAAATGTAAAGTGAATGACAGGGATAACAAAAATCGTGTCATATATTATTGCAGATGCCCCCAGGATTGTTTATTCTAATATTTTGATACTTATGACATATCTATCGCTTAGATTTAAATGTTGTTATGTATGACCTTTGTTGCTTTTCTGCTATGTGTTTAGACTTTTTGGAAATTTGCAGTATAGATATTGGTATTATTTTGTGTAAGTGGGGGCTTTCCAAAATTCCTAGGAACTCTTACCTACATATCATGTACTTCTTCATTCTTGAGTATGTTGAGCCCATTTTCCCATGGCGCAATTGAATAATATGGCTTCACTTAGTACCGAAAATCCTCCTGTTATTTCAGCCGAGAAAGCTAGTTAAGTAAAATCAATTTAGGTTAGGTTAGAGGGGGAGTTTGGTTTAATACGAATATATATAGAGAAAAACGAAATTACCAATAATATGGCCAGTGTGAAGCGTACAATGTTTGCGGGCGGACCTGGAGGCATGTTGCCCCCCTCCCCACACACACAATGTAAACAAGACATTGATGTCCGACCAAAAAACGAGAGCCAGATTAATTCAAAACACTCAAAACTATTCAGGAGGAACTAGTTCAGGCCTCGAATTCGGTGTTTCCCATAACAAAAATCTACGAGAATCGAAGATATTAGGTAACACTGTAAGTATACCATCTCTACCGACCTTTATGTTAGTTTATGTGTGGTTTTAAGAAGTTTGTGTTTAGGATGGGCCTTGTGTTATTGTTGTAATTGTTGAAGGGCACCGTTGTCGGGATCGACGATATTTGCCTGGTTACCCTATGAATCTAACTCCACACTCGCGAGGTGTTAAATTAGTCTATGCTTCAGGCAGTTACGGTGAAGGCAGGTATCAAGGGACTCTGAAATCACGGCAAGGTCGTTCGTCATCTTGCTTGTATGCCCCTATTAAATGATTCGTCACGGTTCCTTCATTTTCGCACAGTTACTGCTCACCAGCTAAGCAGTACATGGTGCCTCAGAGCTAGCTTTAAGAATTTGCATTAATAGCACTTCTGTTGGATGAGAGAGGAAGTTGGAACTTAAAAGACACTGTTTGGTACATAAGCCGGAGAAAAAAGACATTTATCTCTCCCGGCACAGTCTCTTACGTAAAATATTCTCCCCAAAACCGTTAGTGACGGACTGTGTGTGCTGGACCGCGTGACGGCGCGCAATCTGTTAGTGTAAAACGTCTATTTTGGTTGAATGTAAGAAATTCCTAACGATGTGATGAAACGGTGCGTGTCCCATGGTGTATAGTGTGATTCGCCTTGAGGCGGACGGCGGGGCGCCGTGATGGGTCTTGGTTGGTCTTGGTGTACCATGTGGAAGACTTTTTTGTCCCGTCTACAAGGTAACCGTTGCAGCCTTTTTACTAGCAACTCTTGGGCATACAGTTCCCTATCCGTAAGGTACAGGGTGATGATTGGGGGTCGAGGTGTACAAAACGCCTATGATGTCTGCTATCCCCCTTGCTTACCACTGTAGCGGCGCTAACACAACACACACACGCACTGCATCATTGCTTAGGTCCCCTGTCTGGAACGATTTGAGGGTGATCCGACTCTGAACTCTGACTTGTCCTATCGCTGGACAACAACTTGCAACACCAGCCGGGTAATTCATCAGCCACATGACATCACAGAGACACACACGCACGCCCTCTTTGTCCATACGTTGTACAATTACTCGCTGTCAATAATCTAGCAAAAG
Organism: Chionoecetes opilio; assembly: GCA_016584305.1. Classification (NCBI taxonomy): domain Eukaryota; kingdom Metazoa; phylum Arthropoda; class Malacostraca; order Decapoda; family Majidae; genus Chionoecetes; species Chionoecetes opilio. The sequence continues at coordinate 36,467 of JACEEZ010023228.1, forward strand.
CCACACGACGCCCTTCTCCATCCTTTGTGTTTATAGACAACTCCCCAAGATACTACACCTGCCCTCTCACCGCTCACACTCCTTCAAATAAACGTTTAAACACTCTCTCTCTTTTGTTCAACTATTCCTTAATCAACAATACTCAATCCAGTAAAATTCATCATCATTGTCTGCCTCCCTTCTGATCATCTCCTTCCACAGTTTTGTCAACTTTGTGTGGCCCTAGTCGAATGCGGGTAAGCTACGCACTAATATGCGGATGTTTGTTCTTTTCCATGGTGCGGGGAGGAGTTCTATACGGTATCCTATTGACCCATGTGGGAAGCGTGGAGGGCGTCTCCGAGTGAAGTATCCGGTGAAGCGCAGACCTGGAATATCAGACGTTTTAACAATGGAGCAGCATGCAGAGATGGATGATGTTTACATCTACTGGCCTCTTGGCAGCAACCATCGCTATCTTTGTTGCCCTACTCTTGTTCTCTTAACTCCAACCTTTTCTTAGTACGTATTATGCATTACTGTTTGATAACAGTTACAAATTTGTGCACAGTGACTACTGCTCAAACACAAATCACTTCCAGACCCCTTTAGTAATACAACCACCGGCTGTTCGCTTCTCTGCCTGACCTCGTCCATGTGCTAATATGGCCGGCATTAACGTCAGGATGAACTTTGGCATCCTTTGTAAGTGAAAAAAAACTGCGTCTTCTGCGCCGACAATACGTATTGTATTATTTCTCATTTACTTTGGAATGCTTTGGATTTTAGAGTTTTGTGTATACACTTTAGATATAATAAGGAAGGAGCCTGCGTGTTGCTAGTGATTTAGTGGTAGAAGTTGTGTATTTTTTAAATAGTGACTATTAGTGTTATGGCCGTGGCCGCTGCTACTTCTCCCTGTCACCTCAAACACCTAAATCACCCTTATCTAAAGTGACATGGACGCAGTGCTACAACGTGACCTACTAGTGACACGTGGTATAGACTTGCCTCACAAAATATATTATATAATAATGAGCATGTCTGATAATAACGCGTACCTTTGAAGCCCGGCTGAATCTGGCGCGTAGTTTGTTTCCTTTCACTAACTTGAGCTTGACTAGCCAGACGTGAAGAAGCCATCAACATTTATGTATAACCCATCACTTTACTTAGACCGTTTTCTTCCTTTACTAATTTGTTGGGGTTGATATAATGTCCCTCATATGCTGCTCGCTGCTGGCTCACGGCGCTGCGCTGCCTAGGCGTGGATGCCGCCTTGACAGTATTTCATATCTTTTACTCATATGTATGAATAATATCAATTCAATGTGATTATGTCTACATTCACTAGAATAATTAATATTCATAATAACCAAGCAGTAATGAGCGAGCCTGGATACTTACTACCTCTCCTAATACCAGTCCGAACAATCGTGGGCGAGTGTGCAAATCCCTGATGTAGCGCTAGTCACTGTTTACCTCCCACATAGCTACATGGTCGGTTGTGTTTGAGATTATTTTTCAATTATTTCACGTGTAGGAGCGGACCAAATTCAGCATGTAGTGCCAGTCACTGTTTACCTCCCAGCATAGCTACACAGTCTGGTTGTGTGATTATTTCTCATTTATTTCACATTTATTTTTTCAGATATTTTTCCACCCTGGGAAAATACCCTCGCTATAATGGACAATCGGCTTTAACGGACCACTCCTTCCCCCTTTAGTCCGTTGATCGGGGTTTTTGACTGTACTACCAAGAGATACCTTCGCCGTTCGTCTGGGTTACCTCCTTACTGGGAAAGCTGCCAATCTCTACACGTCCTTTCCATCATCCACCACTAAGGATGATGAGTTACTGAAGCAGGCATTACTAACTGGTTTCAGCAAACTCAGATGGATAACCAGTGGATTTCAGGTCAGCCAGGATTACAGTAGGGCAGAAACTATCATCGGTTCATTGCCCAGTTATCGAGGATGCTTGATTCTTGGGTTGAGTCCTCCTCTGTGGCCGAGACATATGGGGATGATGAGTCAATTATTATTTCTGACCCATTTTCTATCTTCTTAACACTGAATTTCGCCTCTTTATCAAGGAAAGGAGGCCTGGCCAGTGAAGGATGCAAAACAACTAATGGACGATTGCACGTCTGCCCACACCACCTATCTTTTTCTACATTTCTTACATTTGTGCCTCAAGTGCCTGTAGGCAGTGACTTCTAAGGCTCAGATGGTAGGCCCTGGAGGTACATTTAAGGGTTGTGATGGTTGCTCTTGCCCATGGTGGTGCAGGCAGAACTTTTATAGTGACACCTGTGGATTAGAGGCTCATGCCGCCCCCGTGTCCTCCGATGCACTCGCAATTAATGGGCAGCATGTGGGTGTTCTTAGACCACTCGACGGTGCAGAAAGATTTTGGTTCTCATCGGGGATCGAACTCGGGTCACCGAGAACGCCACTTGAGACGCTACCCACTCTGCTACCGCCTTCCCAAGAGGAGGTCTGATGGTCTCCTCCTACAAAAACTCGAAGAGATCCTTCCCTCGACCTGCTACTCAGCTGAGGATTCAACCTTCTGGGCATCAAACTCCCTCAACCTGTGACTTGTCACAATTGTGGAGAGGCTGGACACATACGACCACGCTGTCCCCATAATCCATACGCATTCAAGGACAGAACAACTGTCCCCGCCCACTATAAGGTTGGATTTTGTCTACAGTACCCTCCCGAGTTTCGCGCTGCCTTTCTTCACAAGGCATAGCGCTAAACTCGAGGATCGCGAAACTCGGGTATTGAAAACACTAAAAAAAATTATTTAGTCGCGTGCGAGGCGTAGTACCATATTTTACGGTTTATAAGACTCACGTTTTCCCCAAAAAATACCCTGAAAATACTACATGGTCTTCCAAGACGAATGTAGTACAGGAGAACCTCATTTAACCGGCATTTAAAACAACGGCAGCTCAAAACAACGGCACTATCGACCCAGGCATTAATTAGGTATAATTATTTCAAAAACTGAGAAAATCGGCAGAAATTTAGTTGGGCAAGGCTGTGGTCTACACAGACTCCCTCTCCTCACTCCAACTCCTCTCCCGCCATCCACGATCCTCTACGTCCCTCGTCCACACCATCCAGAGGGCCCTTCACCTTACCAATGAGGGGTGGAGATCGCTTCCAGTGGGTTCCCTCCCAGCTGGTATCCCAGGCAACGAGGTGGCTGATTCTGCTGCCAGGATGGCCTTAACAGATGTAAACACACACCCTTCCCTCTGCCGCTCTCCACAGCCACACGCCTCATCTCCCTCATCTCACACACTCGGCGATGCCCTCCGCATCACCTCCATGTACCAATACCGCAGTGACTCTTCCCCCCAGCCGTGGATACGAAAAAGTCCTTGATGTCACTCTCACCCGCCTCCGCCTGGGGCACACGACTACTCACAGCTCACCTGCATCACCTCCGTCTGTGCCCTTGGTGCATGAATTTTCCTGAGACTATTGAACACTTTCTGCTGCAGTGTCCGCGCTTCCACTCACACCGTGTAGTGCTACATTCTCAACTCCTCGCCCTGAACGTCACCACCTTCGACTGCCCACCCTGCTAGCGGCAGCTGGCGCTCCCCCCTCTCGGCAACACGCCGTCATCCGCCTCACCTGTGCCTTCCTGAGGAAGACAGGTCAACTACCGTGCCTGTGATAGCATCATAGGACATCACCAGGGCTCATAGTGTTCCCCAAGGGATCCTCGCAGCCCTAAAACAACAACAACACCTCCAGAAACCACAGTATTATTGGGATTTTGGGCGATTCCATAAGAGTAACTCTCAAAACAACGGCAAATGAGTTATCCGGCATGCGCTCCCCCCGAGGGTGCCGGAATAAACGAGTTCTCCTGTAGTACTTCCTCAGTACTCAGTACCTCAGTACTTACCTGTTATAAGTATTTCAAATAACATAAGACATTCAAATAAACTATCTGGCCTCATGTGTGATGTTTGTTCCACGTCTGAGGCTCGGCAGATTGCCGCCGCTAATAGCGCCATCTATCGTCTGCTATCGATCCCGGGGCGGAGCGGAAATAGATGGGCTGTTTCCTTAAAAAAAACCCGAGCCCCTGTCCAACCAGCAGTGAATGGGTACCGGGTGTTACCATGGGTTTGTGACCCGCCTCCTGGGGAGGTGGCTTCTGCCAACACTAGAGGAGAGGAGGAGGAGGAAGAGGAGAGGAGAGGACCTATAGATAGTATGCACTGACGTAACGAAGCTCCGCCCCGAAGCACATGGCTGGCCGACAGTGGCCGTGCGGTGATGTAAACAAAGGGCATTACTTCCCCTGTAAAGCGGTACCATCACGCTTACTAATCTCTTTTTTGAGGACTGGGAAAGTGATTGATGGTGTTCATCTGTCAGACTATGTCCTCCAGATGTTGGACTCTGGATCTATTCCTCGTTACATTGAAATGGAAGGACATCAGACCTGCTATGGGCGATCTTCAGCTTACACCACAGTGAATATAACCACACTCTTGTGGACTTAAAGTATATATCACTCTACCATGTTTACAATCTTAAGACTGTCATTCAGCACTGTATTTATATCACAGCACTGCAAACGTTAAAATAATGAGCTGTAGCTACTGTGTCCATAGACGCACGGTGACATGGGGGTGAAGGGATAAGCGAGCGGAGAGAACTCACTCAGTCGCTCACACAGAGACTGATGGTGGAGGCTACTTATACACCGTGAGATGATATTTATTTAGTTACGCTAATTATGCATACTGAGTGGCTTATTATTATCAGAAATGAAGTTTATTAATGGAAGCTAATAAAATCCACTTCTACTATGCTGCCTATTCACTTATAAAAATACTGCCTGTGCACCACGAGCGAGGCCAAACCATCACGCCCTCGAGTACTAGGGCCTACATCCAACCCTGAGATTACTGCCTATGCGAGCTAGGCCAAAAAAAAAAAAAAAAAGTGACCGACAGCGCGAACTCGGAGATATGGCCGGAGTCGGATGGCAGAATATAGGACTCGGCGAGAAACTCAAGGATCGGAAAAAACTCGAGCAGCGCGAAACTCGGGAGGGTATGTACAAACGTAAGGTACCTAACTTTCAAGTTCGGGATCAGAATGGACTCGAGCTCAGGGANGGAAGCATAAGGCGACATCACCGAAGGCTCACTCCAGTGACGAAGGGGGAGCGCTGGTCCACGGGGCCGAGGCCACCGAACCCAACAAGGGCGCAGGCCCCCAGGGTAGGTCGCCGTCAACCACGCTTCAAGCCCCCCACCACGACAAGGTGACTCCCCACAGCGGGGTGTCATTGAAAAGAGGGTTAGTTGTCTGGTGGTTTTGTCGAGTAGATAGGTGAAGAAATTGGGTTTTTGAGTCATCGAACAAAAAAGCAAGGTTTGCTTTGCCCCAATCAAAATTATAAAAAGGTCAGAAGTTAGGATCTCCGTGCCATTTTTCCGTGAGTCACGATGGATTGAATCCACCCCAGAACTCCCCTGCCGCACCTCCCTACACTGTACAATAGCCAGATCTCCTATCCCTTACCATAAAAGGATGGGACCTCACCACCATCGCTTGGCGTTGTATATAATATTATGTAAACAAAGCTCGGCACCGGTGTCACGGTGTTAAAAAATTTTAAAACCACTTGACTACGAAACTTAGTGTTTAGGTGCGCGAAACTTGAAATAGGGGGATTATTTGGGGGTTAGCGAAACCTTGTACAGGTTGAAGTTCCCAAACTCGGCATCCCAAGACTCGGCAACACCCAAAACTGGGCTATGTTCGGGATTTTTCAAAACCCGGCAGAACACCCAAAACCCGGGCATAGTTGCCGGGTCGGCCGCGGGGTGCCACCACACTAGGCCGCGGGTCCCAAATAAACACTAGGCCCCCCTTGGTTTTCTCCGCCGATTTGTTTTTGTTATTGTTCAGTGGTGTTGTGACTGTAGAGTTGTGTACACTTGTTATTTTGTGAAACTTCTACAGGTCTGTTATTGGTATTATGGCCCCCAAACGCCAGGAACACTTACTGGGCAAGTGAAAAGAAAAGGAGAACAATGTGTTAACTATTTCTGAGAAAATTGCCTTTTGAAGAAGTTAGATGGCGGAAACCTCAGTGCAGGAATTTGTGTGAAATATAGGGGTGGGGTCTCCTCTATTCAGTACGTATTATATACCGTATTAGAATCCAAAAATTTTTTCCTGTGATTTTTTTCATGTGATTTTCATGCTTTTTTTCCCCCTTAATATATCTACGTTCTAAAAGCGGAAAATTCCATTACTCGGCTCGGCGCTGGTCCCGAGGTTGCCGAGTTTGGAAACTTCAACCTGTATTTGCGAAACAAGAATCCAGGAAACTCGGTGATCCACTGTAACATTACAAGGACATCAAAGAGAAGAAAGAAAGAAGTGAGAGGTAGAAGGAGAGAAAGGAAAAGTGAGTGAAATGTTTCAATGGCCGTCGCAGTTACGAGGTTCTTACCTTTAAGAACCTCGTAACTGCGAGGGTTTAAATGGTTGGCAACACTGCCGCTTCAGTTTTCTTGCTACAGTGAGAGGGAGAGGTTGTGCGCGCCTTTCTCTGGTCTCGTGAAGTGAAGGACCTTTAAATTTGTCCCTTTTAAATCCCCACCGAGGTCAAAAGGGAGATTTAAGGTTATTTTGACCACCTCTACATAACATCAGGTAAAGTGTATGATGTTTAACCTATTTTTGTGAGTTTTATTGTTATTAATCTCTCGTATCTTAGTGAAAAAGGCATAAATTGTGATATGTTTTCATTATATCACTATTATTCAGTCATATGTTCACTTTTTCAATGTTTATTTATTTGTATTTGGTGTGTATGAATGTTTACCTTTAGGTCGGGTAGGACTTCCCCAGGTGGCCAGTTTACTAGTATGTCCACTTTAGGAGATGAAATCTTCCACATCTCTACTCTTGTGCTGTAAAGCTCTTGCCGGATCTTGTTCAGGTCAAACTGGAAAAGTGGGAAGCATCAAATTAAAGGTATATGAGATAAATGACAGCAGTTATTGTGAAATATAACCTTATTGCCTTATTGCTTAAGGGGAGCATCCGGTTAGAAATACGAAAATAATCAGGAAAAAATAGAAATGCTGAGAAAATTCCTGAGCAATAGCAACACCTTTAGTAGTGTAATTCCAAGGTTTTAGTGCAAAATTCCTTATGGTTCCGTAGTAATAGAGGGTTTTCCTCCCACCCTACCCCCTAATACCCACCCTACATCGCGCCCCCATCCTGGAAAGATTTTGTCCGTGGACTGACACAGAATGCAAATGAGAGCTTCCACAGCATGACGTGGGCCACGTGCACGGAAGCTAAGTTTGCTGGCTTCACAAGACTATCGTTTGTTGCAGAGTTAAACAATTTGGGCCATAACTTCGGTTATCAGAAGGCAAGTCTGCTGAAATCCTTCAAGGGCAACTGAAGGCAATAAGAAATCCCTCACAACAAGGGTAAAGAAAAAAAAGGCACAGCAAAGGCAACTACAACCCCTAACCAAAAAAAAAGAACAAACATCGGGAGACTATGCACCTCGGGACTTCTAAGTTCACATAATTTTCCTAGCCAGTAAGGAGTCTGAACAACTCTGATATGCCTTGCTTGAGGAGGGGAAAAATATAGAAAGTATAAATGAAATCACTTCATATTTTGGCATTACAGGTGTGCGATCGATGGACACACTTCATTGGCCCGTATCTCAAAACATAAGTTTTCTATGTTCAAAATTCTATTTCTCAGCAAGTGTTTGGTTGATTACATTGAAACAAAAACTAGGAGCAAGAACAATCATTGCTCTTCAAAGAACTGTTACATATTTTTTTTATCTATGAACTGTGATTTTTTGTTTGATTTTTTTTTGTCCAAAAAAAAAAAAAAAAAAAAAAAAATTATAAAAATCATAAAAAATCACAAGACAAAAAACTAAAATATTGTAACGGATAAATGAACACCAACATGATGAGTCTTAGCCATAACATTTTGAAGAGGGGGGGGGGGGGGATAATAACGGAGAAATAGCACTTTGAAAATTTAGAAAGGGGTGAAAGGGCACGGTAAAGAGGGGGGCTAGAAAGGTAGTCCGGCAGTCAAAAGTAAGTTTTCTTATAACCTTGTTTTGGGGTTTTAAGTTTTTTTTTTCAGTGGATTTTGTTTGCCAACATATCCGGTTTGAAAAATATATATGTTGGCTCGCTGTCAGCCTTGGGCAATTTGAGATAATTAGCATACAACAAAATGGCCGCCAAAATTATATCAAAATACATAAAATACCATACATCCCTTGAAAATTCACACAGAGGGTCAACCAATACATGAATTCCAGGGTATTTTGACCCAAAAAATCTATTTCTGGTATTTTCAAATTCAAAACGGCCACCGTTTTCAAAATGGCTGCCCAACAAATAAGAAATTGAAGTGTACACATCGTAATTTTGACGTATGTATGATTCGTACACTGTTAATTTACTAGTAGATTATACTATTTTGTACATTTACTCATGAAATTATCTGCAGGTGCAGTGTGTATAGTTTTTGATAGAAACTGTTGAAAACTAGGGATGCCTGAACATGCTATATTCACATCAGATATGTATAGGGTTTGTCCCACGGTTTTTTTCCCCGTAATCCTCAATCCTTTTTGTTGTGTGGCATTTTATTCTCTGTTTTTGTTTATCATAAAGGAGTAAAATGTCCTTGCACCCCAGGGCACACTGGGATCAGCTGTGAAACCCAGATGGGGTCAGTGCAGCTAAGAGTAATTAAGTGTCCGAATTTTTTTAATTTGCCCCATTTAAGTTAGATAACCGTATGAAAGACAGGGGTGCAAGCGGGAGACCGAGCCAAGAATGAAGGGGCCTTAATTTATTGGATCGGTACAGATCGCACGGGACTTAAATGGCACTGGAAGAAGTCGGGCTAGCAGTATAAAATCGGGAACCCAGTTTTATCCCCTAATGAAAGTGCTACTTTACATGTGGGGGACAACATTCGGGGAAAGACACAGATTTCATTCAGAAGAATACAACAAAACACAAACTTTTGAAAAACAGGGCGGGCAAAACACCTTAGAAGTAGTTGCAGTGGTACAATTGTAGAAAGAGCTGACATGGAACCCCTCATGAAGAAACTGATAAATCATTGTGCAGCAGGGTATAGCAGTTTTTGTAGCCCAGCAGCAACCTGTCACTGTTCTTGCAGATGATACAGATGTTTAGCACCCCTTCTTTATCATTTCTGGAACAAGGCATACAAACACCAATGTTTTTGCATTCTTTTTTATATACGGAAAAGGAAAAGCACCAAGTTTATCACTCTTCTTTATCATTACCTGGAACAAGGAACAAGCACCAATGTTTATGAATCTTTATCATTACTGGAACAAGGCATACAAGCACCAATGTTTATGCCCTTCTTCTTTACATTACCGGAACAAGCAACAAGCACCCAAAGTTTATGCCCCTTCTTCTTATCATTACCCGGAACAAGGATACAAGCACCAATGTTTATGGGAAAACCTGTAAAAAAAAGAGAAGTTTTGAATCCCCGGCCCCTGTTTAAAAAAATATAGAACATAATTCCAGAATATTGGCAGGTCATCTCTTACTGGATTGGAACAGTGGGAGCATGTTTTTTTATAAAAAGGAAAATGTTGAAAGACTTTAAAAAAAGGTCTGAAACTATGAAAGGCTAACACCGAGGTGTTGGAACAGGCAACAAAAAATTTATAGCTTCC
>JACEEZ010023228.1:50807-96488 GCA_016584305.1 Chionoecetes opilio
TAAATTTCAAGCTATGCGCGCCTAGATAGGCAGGTGGGGGCTCCAACTTGGGACCGCAGTCAGGTCACCCCTAGCAAGCCTTGACCTGAAGGGTAATTAAGCATATGGCGCGGCCTGACCTTTAGGGGTAATTAGCAGGTATGCGGCCCCAACCTTGGGACTGCAGTCAGGTCACCCCCAGCAAGGCGTGACCTGAAGGGTAATTAAGCATATGGAGCGGCCTGACCTTTAGGGGTAATTAGCAGGTGTGCGGCCCCAACCTAGGGACCGCTACACTACCTTCTCTTGTATCACGCGGCGTTCCCTACATTCCGTCTTTTTTGCTTGTTATGCATGTTTTATGTTTAATTAATGTGCAGTTATGCTATTTTGTGTGCTATTTTCTCTTTCAGAATGCTTTTTCTACAGAATAGGTAGTACAGTGTGGGTAATATAGACGCTGTGTGTTTGTTGTGTTTGCTATAGTTTATTTTAGCTTGAAAAACATGTCTTTATTTATTTTTTTTTCTTAATTGATGGTCCTGGAACCAAACCTATATTTTACCATTAGTTATGCGTTTCGTTATACGAGATTTCGCTTTACGAGTATGAGGATTCCAAATATGTGCGGCATGTGGGGTTTTGGCCATCTGTAGCCGAGTCTATAACGAACATACAGACACAGACAAATTTTGAGATTTATATATATAGATAATATTACTCTAAAGCTACAAAATGTCTCACCTTTCTGAATCTCAGCAGTGTCTGATGGCCATCCTCCACACGTAAGACAGCATAATTGCCTTGCTTTTCTAAATGGACTTTTTTTAACTGAAACCAAAAACAGTAGATATTAATTTGCACGTTATTATTGCAGCACCTTAGCTATCACTGACTCAATCATATTTTACTATTAAAAAAATAACCCCATAATACACACGCAAGGAGACGGGACTCCATGAGTGTAATTCATTTCCTTACATCACAACTAGGTAAATAGATACAAACACACACACACACACCACACCAAGGTTGGAATATGCGGCAGTGATTTGGTCACCACATAAAAAGAAGGATATAAGGAAGATTGAGAGAATACAAAGAGCAGCCACAAAAATGGCTCCAAGCCTGAGAGATTTACCATATGAGGAAAGATTTTCAAGACTAAAACTCCCAACACTTGTGAAAAGAAGAGTAAGGGGAGATTTTATAGCAGTGTATAGAGCATCAATGGGTCTGGAAAAAATTGATAGAGAAGATCTGTTTGTGTGGGACGATAGAAGTGCAAGAGGTCATGAGAAGAAATTGAAAAGGACAACATGCAAGAGAGATATAAAAAAATACAGCTTCCCGTATAGAAGCATAGAAGTCTGGAACAACCTTGATGCAAAAGTGATTAATGCAAGAAGTATTCAGGACTTCAAAGGCAAACTGGATAATAGCAGGCCTCCCGGGCCTGGACTACCGGACGCAGAGTGGGGCGTGCGTCAACCTGGGAAGGAGGACGTTAAGGGTACGCAGAGAAGAGGTGCCCTTACTCCCAGGTGGCACCCCGGCGGAGGTGGTTGGGGCTGAGCGCGTGCGTCTTGCCCCGAGGACGGAGACTAGGGTGCCTTGTACGCTGACCAGGAAGATGGAAGGAGCAGACGGCATGGTGGAGTCCACGGAGCACCCGTGGCTGGCAGACGGTGTGGCGGTGGGCCGGAGTCTCGTAGGAGCCGGGGAGGAGTTAGTCACTGTCCTTGTGGCTAACTTCTCCGATGAGACTCGCACGGTACCGGCTGATGCCAAGCTGGGGACTTGTGAGGAGGTGGCTAGTCAGGAGGGGCAGCGAGGTAGTGTGGAACCGGCTGCTGAAGGTACCCTACCTGACCACCTGATTGACTTGGCGCAGAGGAGCGCCACTCACCTCACCTCGTGGCAGCAGGAGAGGATGCGCGACACTCTGAGGGAGTATGCTGGTGTCTTCAGCAAGGGTGACCTGGACCTGGGCCGCACGGGCCTGGTAAATCACCATATTGAGACAGAAAGCTCCCCGCCCATCAGACACGCCCCACGGAGGATCGCGCCAGCCAGGCGGGAAGAGATGCAGCGGGCGGTGAAGGAGCTGGAGGCGCAAGGGGTAATGGAGAGGTCCGATAGCCCGTGGTCGTCAGCGGTGGTGCTGGTGACCAAGAAGGACGGCTCGAGGCGCTTTTGTGTTGATTACCGGGCGCTCAATGATGCCACCAGGAAGGACTCCTACCCTTTACCGCGTATCGATGATACGCTGGATGCTCTGGCCGGCGCCCAGTGGTTCTCCACCCTGGACCTTAAGTCGGGGTACCACCAGGTGGAGATGAGTGGAGGAGGACAAACCCAAGACAGCATTCTCCTTTGGCCAGGGGCTCTGGCAATTCACCGTTATGCCCTTCGGTCTGTGTAACGCGCCAAGCTGCTTTGAGCGGTTGATGGAGAGGGTTTTGGAGGGACTACACTGGAGGACGGCCCTCGTCTACATCGACTATGTGATAGTTTTTGGAGGCACCTTCGAGGAGGAGCTGGAGCGGCTGAGAGAGGTGCTGCAGCGTCTGTGGGCTGCCAACTTGAAACTCAGCCAGAAGAAGTGTCTCCTTTTCCAGCCTGGGGCTGGGGGAGCCTGATGTGCCCCCTGACATAGCCTGTGTCCTGGGGCACATCATCGGCAGAGACGGGGTGAAGACCGACCCCCAGAAGGTGGCTGTGGTGCAGGAGTGGCCCGCCCCCACCAGTGTGGCTGACGTCAGGAGTTTCTTGGGTCCTTTGACCTATACCGGCGCTTCGTCCCCCCAGAGTTCTCTCGTGTCGCCTCTCCTCTCCACCCACCTCACAGAAAAGGGCACGTTTCGAATGGGTTAGGCTTGTCAGGGGGGTTTGCCCAGCCTGAAGCGTGCCCTGGTCGAAGCACCCGGTGCTGCCTTACCCAAACCCGGGCCAGCCTACCTGTTGCACCGATGCCAGTGCCGAGGGTCTTGGCACCGTGCTGTCGCAGGTGCGAGATAGGCCCATGGGTACATAGGTAACACGATAGCCCGACGAGAGCGACGTGGAAGCATACTACAGTGCTAAGTTTACTGGCCCGAACGTAACTACTGTGTGACCAGAACGGAGCTTGTGGCAGTAGTGCAGGAACACGGAACTCCTTCCATCCTTACTTATATGGCGCCCATCACCGTAGGACAGACCACGCGGCCTTACAGTGGCTGAAAACCCTCAAAGGCACCGAGGGCAAGTTTGGACACGGTGGCTAGGCCGGCTGGATCAGTATGAAGTTCCAGCACGCCCCGGCCGCATCATCACAATGCCGATAGTCTGAGCCCGCACCCGTGTGAGCCTTGGTTGCTCACATTGCTCTAAGGTAGAGGAGCGTGTGATGTGCCGGCGGTTGCAGTGTGGGGAGACACGGGTGGATGCCGGGGAGCAGTGGCGTTCAGGCGCGAGAGAGGATGTGGATCTCTGCTCCTTGATAGAGTGGATGGAAGAGTCCTCCAGAGCGTCCCGCAGACAGGAAGTGCCACCAGAGGAAGTCCCTGTCACGAATCACCTTGTCAGCATGGGCCATGTTGCGACTGGAGGCTGGAGTGTTTGCAAACGGCGATGGAAGATACTCGGGGGCGGCCGAGTTACTGGGTGGTGTGTTGGTGCCGCAACGCCCTGAGGCGTGACTTGCTACGTGAAGTTGCACGATGGTTTACCAGCGGCCACCAAGGGGCAAAGAAGACCTTGGGCAAGTTGAGCCGCTTCTATTGGTGGACATGAGGCGAGACGTGCAGGAGTGGTGTCGGCCTGTGAGGTGTGTTTACACTAGAAATGGCTCGGGAGAAGGACAACGTGCGATATACTGATAAATGTTCTACTGTATCTATCCCACTTCCAACGTTTCCCTCTCACTTATTTTTCTATTCCTTCTTTCTCCTTGTTCCTCACACGGCTGGCTGTGACATGTTGTGGTTGCCCCCTCTGCTAATTTGTGAGCGTTTGGCTCCTGGTCCGCCAACAGCAGCCGACCTTGGACCCTAAGTAATACACTTATTAGTCCTGGTCCACAAAGGAATCACCAGTAATCAGGTCCTACCTCTCTACGTTAACAAACATTTCATAACATACCTTTACCAAGGGCGAGAATATCACCACCTCCCCACAGGCGACTTAACTCATGAACTCGAGCTGCTTCTAAAATTTATCCTAACTTAGAATCCCGTTCTCAACATCGTTTCGCTACCGTGTCTAATTACTACTGGCTTAAAATTAAAAGCCTAACCAGTGATTCAGGATGAGGCGTGAGACAATTCCTCGTTAGCTTATTGAACTTTATGTGTTATTTCATCTCTTCACCATTAATTAATTCTCGCGTTACCTAGCTTCTCCCCCCCCATAAAAATGTCCTTATGCTCCATCCTTGATCAAGCATCCTACCGGATATCTAACTAAAATTAAAAATAAATTATCATATACATCACAACATAATTTCATATAAATTTTTTAGGTCTTCCTATCAACTTTACACAAATATTCTCATCCTGCCATTTTCCAGTTCTTCCAACAAATTTACAACAAATTAATAGTATGTATTTTTAACTTATCACTATCCCTCACCAAGATTAGATTTGACCAGTTTTGGGGAATCCCACTTTAAATGTGATGACCTACTACCTTGAAATGAGAACCTTCTCGCTTCCTCTCTATTTGTTAGGCCGAACCCTATAGAGTCGCAACTGGACTCGTCCCTCTAGTCTGGAATGGTCATTTCCATTTTTACCCCCCTAATCCTAGCGTAGGTGCGTAGGGAGAAATCACGACTGGATCTACTCCTACCCTCAGTATCTTGGATAAGGCCCACCTCCTGATTGAGGCATACATACTCCTGCTTCTATCACCCATCGAGCAAAGCTCAAGAGCCAAGCACATCCTCGGGTCTAACGACAACCTAGCGGGTTTAGTGTTCAGTGCATCTGTGTGTACACCCTCTAAAGCAAAAAATAAAATGTTTAACCACTACGAGTCTGTCTAGGGGACCTTCCTCAAAATTTCTCTTTCACTAGAGAAGTGTTTGAACGTTAATCCCTTTCTCTCTAGAGGTTAACCCTTATCGCCTGTTCATCAACATTGTTCTAAGTATCTCCTCACTGGTCTCCTCTCTCTAGGTGGGGAGTTGCTCAAGTTCTTTCTTCTACAACTACTATCTCTGCTGGTTCCAATCCAAGCCCCATCTTTGTCCTACATATCGCTTATTTGCTCGCGCGCGCTGTACATGTTTTGCCGTCAAATAATTTTTCTAATACAATGAACCTCCTCTCTCAATACTTCCACCGCTTTGTATGGCCCCAACCGACCTAAACTGAAAGTTTCTATTGGTGCCCGTCTCAAACGTTCTTCTTTTTCCCACGCCAATTCGTCTTTTTCCAATCTTTCATTTTTCCTTTTCACATTTACTTTCTCCCGCCTTTCTACTCTCTCCACATTTGTCTTTTGAATTATTTCGTGTGCCACTGTTGTTTCTCCTCTGAGTCAATTTGTGGTAATTTCACACTAATCAACCGTGGAGCGTAATCGGAAAAAAAAAGCATAGGAAATGTGGGTACCCATTGTCTCATGCACTGCACGATTTAATACTCTGGTTCTAAGAGATAATTGGGCCACCTATAGGATAACCCTTGCACAGGTTTGGGAGAATTGTTTTTCATTGGTTCGGGGGCTGCATCCCTTTCTGAATACTAATTACCTTGTGGATGGTAAGGCGTGTGGTATCCCTATTGTATCTCACATGAGTCACACAACTCTTGAATTGTGTGACGTTTAAACCATCCTTAGTTATTATCCTAACAAGGTTGTGGTGCTCCAAATACACTGACATATTCCCTAAAATTCTTACATATTTGTCGTCATCTAGTCCCTTAATTTTAAAATGTAGTAAACCTACTATAATGATCTATTATGGTAATACATAGCGGGTATCTCCGTGGGCTCGCGGTTCCATGTCTGTTATGTCTATGCTTATCCTCATCCCCCCCCCCCTCTAGAGGTTTACTTACAGATGGTATTTCTTGCCATTGTTGTTGAAAAAAGGAAAAAAAAGGAGTCCACGACTACCCTTATGCTGTTGGCAATGTCCCAAAACCTTTCCTCACAATTCCTCTCACTCCGTTTTCGGTTGGGCCAATAAAATACCTTCTGCTTTACTTATTGATTTCCTCTGCCCTAAATGACGCCGATTCCTTATTGTGAATTAATTCCAAAGCCGCTCGCTTAATTCACTAGTAAAAACCAATAAATAGTGTATACTGTTATCTAACTGTGGTTTAGTTAAATAATGAATTCCTCCCTTCTATTACGAATTGATCTAAAAGTATTTCTGGGTATTTTAGATCTGGGTATTCCTGCCTCCTCTAGATCCTCTAATCATTTTATCTCCATCTACGGTCCTCTCGTTGCATTTCTTTACTTCTTCTTTAATTTTTCCTAACACCTCTCTTCTACTTGACATCGAATATTCTTACTGGTCTACTAAGTTGGTCTGCTACAGTGTTCTTTTTTTCCACGGCTTTTTATACTCTATTTGATACCTTATATCCTCATCTCTAGGATCATCTGTTTCATCCCTGGGTGAACTTGGTTTCGTTGTTTAAAGACTGACACTAACGGTTGGTGTCTTGTTCTGAATGACACCTGGTTCCCCAGAGGAAATGATGAAACTGTCTGCAGCTAAAACTATTCCTAAGGGCTTCCCATCTGTTTCTGAGTATCGCGCCCTCAACTGGTTTATTTCTTTGAAAAATAAGAGATTACTTGGGCTTTGCCCTCTTCACTATACTGCATCAGTAACTGCTCCTACGTGAGTTTTTGGCTACCATCGTAGCCAACACAAATGGTTTATTAATGTTGGGCCTGAGTTAAGATGGGATCACTATTCCATTTATCCTTTAATATCTGAAATGCTTGCTGGCTTCCCTCTGACCATTTGAAATGGGTTATCTTTCTGTCAAATTAGTGATAGCAACTGCTATCTAGCGATCCTTCTATGTACTTCCCCTAAATGGAAAAAAAAAAACCTACATACCTAGAAATCTGTTCCTTGACATTGGAGGGGAGGAGTTGGGGGTTTCATTTTATCTACGCTGCCATATTGTCTGGGTTGGGTTGGTGAACACTTACAATTGTTCACATAAGTGTCCCAGCAAATTACTTTTCTTGTCTATTTTACATTTTGGGTCAGATTTATTTGGACTCAAATCTAGTCAGATGTCCTAAATATTGATCGATCCTTTCCAAATAATTTCTCATAACTGGGTGCCATCAGGATTATGTCATCCCAGAATAGTTTTGTAAGCCATTTTCTTTCAGTAAAACGGAGTTAGGTCTGGGCTAAATTTGCGAGAGAAAATTGCTGCACTGCAATTTAATCCAAAGGAAGTCTTTTTGAATCTATATAAGGATATTCCTTCACTGAAAGTTTTAGATCTTTACTACTTTTCATCTAACAGTACTTGACTATACGCCATCTTTCATATCTAGGGTGGCATAGTAAATTCATAGCCCGCTAACCGATTCTCTAACTCTTCCAATTTGGTAGGGTGTGTATATCAGTGGCTTAAATGTTGATTCACCTTTCTATAGTCTAGACACATCCTTTTTTCCCCTTCGGCTAGTTAACCAGACTAATATGACTTAAATCCACGCAGCTGTGGAATTTTCTATTATTCCTTCTCTTCCATTTCTCTCAACATTTGAGGGCTCTTAGTTCTTTAGCTTTCTCCGGATACTATATGTAACATCCTCTAGCACTGTTTTGGATCTAACACCTGAATATGAGCGGGTTCAGTTTTCCATGGTGCCTAGTTCTCCTGCAATCTAATATAAATAGTTCCATGGTGCTCTTTTATCAAGGCGAAAAGATGATGCCTCTCCTGTTCACTTTAGTGGTTCCCAGTCTCCTTTTCTAGAATTGCCTGTATTTCGTTCCTGTCGGTACCGATTACCACCCTCGCTACCATCATATAGGGAACTTGCGTTACTACTCATCCTAGTGGTGAGACAACGTGTCCGGGCCGTAACTTGCTGTTCTTGAATTTCTTCTGAGTTTACTACTCTGATTTAGCTAAAATTGTACCAGGACGTACTTCAGCTGTCCACTACGGTTATTAATTTTGGCGAAAAAGATAGTTCTTTATTTTGTAACTGGACGCATCCAGGTGCTATATTTTGCACTTGTTTTTTTGTGTCCACCAGAGAGTGGTTTCCCTCTACTCGTCCCTGACAATTCTAACCATTGAGTTCTTTCTGGTCTTATGGTCCCACTTTGTTGTATCCTTATATGCCAGCTTGATTTTATGCCCTCCTCTTCGTACTTTTCACTCTTACTGCTCTGAAATGGTACCGTATTGGTGTGTTAAACAAATTAAGGGATAAGTTAGGTTAGCCCACATGATCACTTTCTTTTGTTTGTAATTGATAGTTATTTCTTCTAGTCCTATATGTTCATCCCTATCATGCTTTGGGTGGATATACTGATCTTGAACAGCTAACATCACCACTTCTATTGTCTATCTATTCCTAAGGGTATTTTTACTCTTACTTGACCTAAGATTTTCTCACTCCTTGCCCGTTATACTTGGTTAAACTAGGTGTTACTGTGGGTTCTTTTTTAAGTTGTAAATCTAAGCAGGTTTTTCTTTTTTTATAAGTGAATATTTCGTTTCCTGTGTCTAATAAAACTTCCATGACGTGATCATTAATGCTAAGAGAGGATTAGTGGGGATCATGTGTTAACTAATCATCTGAGTTCACTTTTCCTCCAGTACAACTTGAACTGCCTCCTCCTACAGTCCTCTCTCCAACATCGAAACAAGCGTTGCTACTTGGCTTCCTTCGATAGTCTGCGATTGAGTGGTTGTTCATTCTACAGTAGGGGCAAAACACTGAAATCTTTCTCCAATGCTGAACTGGGTATTCTGGTCGGTTACTACTACAAATCTGTAATTCTCCGCCCATTCCTTCCATCCTGTGCTTGCAGTTTATCTTACCTCTGGACTGGGGGGGGGGGGGGCTAGCTGACAGTCCCAGTGACTGTTTTTCCTGTTTATTGGGAGGACTGACTCTGGGAAGGCGGGTGTTATTTCAGGGGGGGGGGGGGGGATACTGTCGGGGCTGGTTTACCGCGTATCCTATAGTCTCTCTTCCGATAATGATGGCTCTCTCGGTCTCCACTCTCTCTATGATTTTTTCAACGGGGATTTGTTCATCCATAAAAAGTTCTAATTTCTCTTTACTGGACTTGGCAATCCTCGCATTAGTTTTTTTCTAATATTTTATCCCTAAACGGGGAATTTCTCTTGGGTGTTTTGACTTCGCTTCCAGTATGTCGTATTTGCATTTGAGTTTATTTGCAAAGTCTTGTGGATCTTCCAAACAGTCATACTTACTGACTTCGAAATACTGTTAAGTGGAATTATTCGACATTATTGTCCGTTAGCTCATCGTATACCAATAAGTTTAAGGGGTGTTTCCATGATCTAAAATCAATGCTGACTGGGGCATTCTGTATCAATAATGCTAATTGCGGATCTACTCTAGTCATAAGTATCTCTTTCTCTCCGCCAAATCTCTGACAACTTTCTACCTGGGAAAGGAAAACCTGTCAACCTTCCCTCTGCTTCTATGCCTTGTTAAATCCCCGAGGTTTCAGTATTTGGTATATCTCTCGGTTTTTATTAATGATCTCATTGGTCTCCTAACTTCCTGCTCCTCCTCCTTATTTTTCAAAATAACTCAACAGTTTCTTTCGTCTTTTGCTACTTCTTGTTTCTAGCCGACTCATCCACTTGAATCACTCGCATTGTTCGGGACGGGTTTTCGAAGCTCTCGTGTGTTACTCTATGTACTTCCTTCTTAAGCTCTCTCCCAACTGCTTTCTTTTGGAGGAAATCCTCCAAATCCTTCACTGAAAAAACGCCAGTAACTCCTCCACCTCAAAAAAATCACCCTACCGTAAATAAAAAAAAAAAATATCTTTCCCGTGATTTTTAACTATGTTGGCCCTTCCACGTGGCCTATTAAACCACGACAGCCCTCTGAAGTTGCTTACTTGCCTGGGGGCGTCTTCCCACCTCAAACACTTATTTCGCTTTTTATGTCCTCATACGGTGGGTGACCCGGCCCTCTCTAACGCCTGCACTGCCGCCATGCCTGATAGTTTGTGTCCTATTACATTTATCTAGCTTCTCATTATAAAACCCCGCTCGTCTACCGAAATGCACCCCGTCATACGCTAAGCCGTGTGCCCTGGGTTTGGCGTTTTAAACTTAATTTTCCTCCTATACTGCGTTGTTTCTTTATTAATTTATTGTTATTGCCCTGCTTATGTTAATCATCATTTTCTTGTTCTACTCTCCTAGCGTAATGGTCGTTATGATCCTACCTATGTTCTATCATACAAATCCTTATCTTCACATCGGCACGTTGCCTGCAATGTTTCTACTACTTTCCTAATATTTCCACTATTTTGCTTTCCACATACTGTTGCCTTTAATATCATTACTGCCTACCATAGATGACTAACCTCAAATTCTTTCACTGGGTAATACTCCTTGAGTCTGTCATCTACAAGAAGGTTCTAGGCCTTGCCCAATCCCGGCGCTCTTAAACTTCTACTGTTACGTTAGGCCTCTCCACCTCCACAGTCTGAGGGATCTGGCTATGTCCTCTAACCTACTCTATACATGGATATGAACACTGTGTCTGGCCTTGGCAAAAGTAACTTAACTACCAAGAGTTAGTTGGCTCGTGGTAAGCGGAACCATCGAATGGTCCAACCCGCTGTCATCACCATTAATGTCGTGGTCAAAAATGACCATTGACTTGACTTGATCAAAATGCTGGTATATATCCCATAACATACCAAGGGGAGATATCACCTCCCCACAGGCACTAACTCAATGAACGTCGAGCTGCTTCTAAAATGATCCTAACCTAGAACCCCCTTCTCAGCTCGTTTCGCTACGTTTTCCAATTAAACTACTGGCTTAAAGTATAGCCTAACCAGTGATTCAGTGACTGAGGCGTGGAGGAAAATTCCTCGTTCGCTTTATTGTATCCTTATGTGTTATTTCATCCTCTTCCCCTATGAATGTAATTTCTCCCGCGTTACAACCTGCAAGTGGACTGTGGTGCTTGTGGGAAGGCGTGCGAACCAACAACCATTCAGTGTGGTCACTGTCTTGCCTGGTTTCATCCCGTCGGGTGTGAGCATCTTACATATGGGGATTGACATCTTTGGGTGGATGTGACGGTTGACTATTGTTTGTAGGAGATGTAGTATTCACGATCGAGTTCTTCCCGACTCTCAATGCAGAGACCGAAGCAGAGTTCTTTCAAACTCAGAGCCTGAAGCAGGCAGTTGGAACCGGGAAAGATTCCATTCGTACACCCCTGTTCTGCCTGGATTGACATCCAAAGTGAGAGCAAAATCTCCAACCTGACTCGCGACGCTAGCTCTGTACAACTACTGTAAGTCATCGGGGGGGCTGGGCAACTCACTCCAGTCATTGGCAACCTGTAAATGACAACTGTCTCTTCAACTCCCTCTCGACAGCCATCAAAATTAGATGAGGCTCTCTCTTCTGAACTGGCGATTCCGTAAGCCATGCTTTGGAGTTGGTTTCGAATGCTGAACTGTACATGGACCATGCAATAAGAAAATCTGGATGAGCTTGTAAGTCCATCAATCACAGGCTGTCTGAGTTGTGCAAGATGGAGGTTACTCCATCTGCTTGGACCATGCCAAGCACCATGCATCTTGTTCATGGGGTTCAATAATTTCAGTCTATTCCACCAGTAAATGGATTGCCGTTTGTGTGCGATCCTCAACACAACTTTCCACCCAACCTGTCCGAGCGCACTAAACACCGGTGTACATCCATGTGGACCAGTATGGAATCAACTGGTACTGGGACTGGAACTTCGGAACCACTTTGTCCCTCCTCCATGCATACTGCCACCAGAAAAAAAAAAAAAAAAAAGCATTTGCTCAGGTTGCTTCCACCCCCTCCATCCATCACCATGCATCTCTCTCATCGCCTCTCACATCACCATGCATCTCTCTCATCGACTCTCCATCACCATGCATCTCTCTCATCGACTCTCCATGCACCACATGCATCTCTCTCATCGCTCTCCATCACCTCATCTCTCTCAATCGACTCTCCCATCACCATACATCTCTCTCATCACGCCTCCCATCACCATACAATTCTCTCCGAATCGACTCTCCATCACGCATACATCTCTCTCATCGGGACTCTCCTCACCCTACATCCTCTCTCATCGACCTCATCACCATAACATCTCTCTCAATTCGACTCTCCATCACCATAATCTCTCTCAATCGACTCGCCTTCACCATACATCTCTCTCATCGACTCTCCATCACCATGACTCCTCTCTCATCGACTCTCCATCACCATGCATCTTCTCCCTCATCGGACTCTTCCTCATCACCATACCTCTCTTCTCATCGACTCTCCATCACCATACATCTCTCTCATCGACTCGCCATCACCATGCATCTCTCATCACTCTCCATCACCATACATCTTCTCATTCGACTGCTCCATCACCATACATCTCGTCTCTCGACTCTCCATCACCCATGCATCTCTCCTCCTCTCTCATCGACTCTCTCCATCACCATGCAATCTCTCTCATCGACTCTCGCATCACCATACATCTCTCTCTCGGGGGACTCTCCATCACCATGCATCTCTCTCATCGACTCTCCATCACCATTCATATTCTCATCGACTGCTCCATCACCATGCATCTCTCATCGACTCATCCACACCATGCAAAAACAAAAACATCCCCCTCCCCTCTCCTCATCGACTCTCCATCACCATGTCATCTCTCATAGACTCTCCATCACCCATGCATCTCTCTCATCGACTCTCCATCCCATCATCTCATCAATTGTAAACATACACTTGCCCACACGACAACCGGCAAGAACCGGCTCTTACGGCTTCCTCACCAAAAATTCCCTGATTGTCTTGTCCTTGCGAGGATGGTTCGATGCATGGATGCTTCACTGATTCTATCATGGGCGATAGTTTCCCCCCCCCACCCCCCCCCCCCCCTCCGGACGAAGGGCCGAAGGAGAGTGGAACTTGGCCATGCCGTTTAGAGTGGGGCATGACTAAAAAAATAACAGAAAGAGCAGAGGCAAATAGAATCTTAATAAAAACCTAACAAAAACAGACTGCCACAAAGCCAGAAAACACATCTTCCTGACTGGGATGGTAACTTTTCCAGCAACTATCCCACAGCGTCAGGAGGGCTAAACCAGGCCGCGTTAACGCGTCCGTACAGCCCTGACGCCTGGCCCTCTCGGGACTAAACCCGGCTATCAGAGTCCCTGCGGCCCCTCTCCACAGACCTTTCGAGTACCCCTCTAAGTGACCCCTCATGTATGGGCATACATAGTCTTTGAAGCGACTCTTAACAAGGCAAAGGTGCTGGCAGAAACTCGTGAAACACCAGCAGCAAAACTTTCCAACCGTAGGAATGTTTTACTGCATAGCGAGGTGAACACACCGAGCGAGCGGGCTCTCTCCCACCTACGGCTCCGTGGGAAGACGAAGGTTTGGTACCGCAGCCGCGCAGTGTGCAGGTTGTGAATTTTTGTACCCACTTATCGAACGCGAGCCACCAAAATTATCGTCTTTTGGTTAGAAATTTCGTACAACCTTAGCTAAAATATATAGTCGTAGAGAACTATATACATCATTCAATTCCAGGCATTCCACATATAAAGTATTTTCCTCTTTTCACCAAAAATATAATATATCCAATCATGACCCAAAATTCCATGTTAATTTTATTTTTTTCAAATAAATTAAATTTAATAAAACAAAAATATATTTTAGCAACACTATAATTACTCAAAAAGCTGTTGAACTCGGAACTCTACATAGCTATTATCCTCAAAAGAAAGGAATTCCTGTTCCTCCTCTATTCTGGTTATGCCCTGTGTCAGCTGGCTTTTATAATGATATTGTGTCAGTTGTCAATCGACTTATCATCTCATGTTAGGGATGCAAGTAACACAATCTGCTTTTTCCCTTACACACTGCGCTGCGGAAAAGAACCAAGTTGGGGTCCCGTTAGAAGTCAGTTTCTACGTTTGTCTTGGTAATTGAATTAATCTTGCTAAATACCCTCTCACAATCTGCGTTCTAAGCGGCAACGCAACGCTCCCAAATCCTGTCTTTTGCAAAAAGGACCAAAAGTCAAACTTAAAACTCTCTCTCTCTATCTCTCCCTCTCTCGCGGAATTTTGACAGCGAAACAAAATGTTTTTTTTTTTTTTGCGATGACATTTTTTGTAGACTTTATAATGTAATTATATATGTGATCAATTATCGTATTTTCGTGTACGATTCTCATCATTGCATCGTAACATCGTACGTATAAGTCCAAATTATCGTACAATACGATAATTATCGTACAGTTCACGAACCCTGGGCCCAGTGCTGCCACCACATCAAACAACGTCATATTTGGTCAAATTATCTCTGCAGACATCATGACAAAGTCCCTACGTGTCCCTACTTACAGTGCAATTATCGCGCGCCTGTCCCTACAGGAAATAAAAAAAGTCGAAACAAGAAATGCACATCGCACGGGGTTTTATAAAGTGCAACTTTAGGGACCGATTAATGATGACAGAAATGTATTGTATATTATATACGCGAGTTAAACATTGACCTATGCCTAATATTCTTCACTTACTACCGTAACGATAACATGAAGTCGCCACCGCAAGTGAAGTCCGCCCAGGCGCCAAATATTACGAATTATAGCACCCACACTGATTTTTATGTGCCACTGGAGGGAAATGTTTACACAGTAGTTTATATCATGACTGTATACATCTACCCTGTTTCATTCAGCGTTGTTTTATGCTTTGTATCTGCACAATATACTGGTTGCGCATTTTGCCTTCTCACGTTTTTCTCCCGCGATGCAGACAGTAACAGTGCTTTCGGGCGACAGGACGCAGACTTGCGGATCTTTTAAACTTGAATAGAATTTATTTTCATACCTTGGCAGAAAGAATTTTTTATAGATCCAAGCATTTTCCGCAGTCTAATATATATAGATACTTGTTTTTTTTACACTTTTTTTTTTACCTCTAATTTCCCTGATTCCCCAGAGTGGCCACTCAACTGTTGGGTAAAATACTAGCTGGCGACTTTACTGTATGGGGTATAGTGAGGTCGCACTAGGGTTTTATTTTTGTAATTTGTTCATTTATAAAGCCCTAATATGACACAGATTGAAGACCAAATGACACCAGCTTTCCAGATAGACCCTTCTAACTTTCCTGAAAATCATGATGAACAATGTAATCTTATTAACGGCCACACACGTCTGTAAATAACAAAGAAACGTAGAACTGGCGACCTTCACTGTTATCTAGCGGTAACCATGTAATATCTATACAGTGAAGTGAAATGGCGAAATGGTGTACAACCGTTCATCATTCTACAATATTGTTATATAATTACCAACGTAGACAATTAAGGTAGTTTTTTTTTTTTTCCGTGAACCTGAAGTTGCTACATGAAACGCTAAGTGACTTAGCTTCAGCCATTTGGATTCTGAAGGCGTTTGTTTTCTTGGGGGAGACCTTGCTTCTTTTGAGAGGTCCCTCTTTTGTTTTCTAGATTTTTTAGGTTTTCCTTGCACCAGTCTTTTCCATTTCTAATATTTTCTGAAGTCAAACTACGGAGGTAAGTGACTGATCCCCACAGACGATTAAAACGCTGATGTTATTATGTGTAAGGCCGTGTCACACGAGCGATATTTTCCGGCATCTTTGGTATTTTTGCTACTACAAGATGCCCGTATGGTGCAAAAAGTCGCGTGTTGTCACACGGCGTTCGGCTACGAGTCATCCTCCTACCAGAGTACGAAGATCTTATTCTTCTATCATAGCTACTCTGCTTCTACTCTCGCATTTTATGAAATATTCTTCCCATCTTCACATTTCCCTTGAAATAACCATAAATAACCATCAAAACCTTCCTTGTATTCTAATCAAGTAAAAATAACAAATATCACATTTCCCCGTTTCTCATAGTGAAGACACAAACGCAGCTATTTAAATATCTGTTTTTATCAACATCTTGCGTCATAACTTCTCATCACAACTCAAAACTTAACTAGTAAATCTAAATCATACGTAAAAAAATCTAATAACACGCATGTACCATATCCATGGCACGTGTCTTGTATTATAGAGTTAAAAACCTATTTATTTATCCTACCCACTCTACCAACACTTATTTTCCTCCACTCATCTTTCTTTTTCTCCTCTTCATCTACACTATCTTACTATTAATATATAAATCATACAGCTATATTCCCTATATACAGCAACTACATATCATATCACATAGAGATGCTACAACAACTGACCACCCAAGATGGTCATTCTCTTTATTTGCACTAAAGGCACAGTGTACAAAAGTGCCGTGTGGACATGGCCCTAAGCTGATCTATCCCTAAATACGGCTAAATAAATATGGCTCCATAAATACGCGCCTGAGATACGTGCTTCAGCAGGTTTTATTTCTTTTTCATCGAAGAAAAGGAAAAGTGGAGAGACTTTATCAATGTATAAAGTAAACCATTTTGTTTTATTTTTAATTATTTGTTGATTTATTAGCATTTTTGTTAATTTTCATATTATAATTGTTGATGATTGTCAAAAATCCCTACGTTCTTAATAATTTTGCCTGGGCGTTCCTACGTCTCCCCATACATACTCCCACACTTACGTATTTTCTACGTAGTATAAAGGTAGCGGTTTTGTAACTTTTACGTAGCAAAAATACGTAACTAATACGAATTTGTGTGGACGCCCAGGTGCGTCCTAACTACGTATTTCACTACGTAACTGACAACCTTTCTACAACATTTTGGGAACCATTTGCACGTTTCAACAACGTTTGTACTGCCTTTTTAACACGTTCCATCACCTTTTCACAACCTATGTGCTACATCCCACTATGTTTTTGCTACGTTCCTACCGTGCCCGGACAGATGGCCGACGGACATTTGGCCGACGGACATTTCACCGACGGACATTTAGCCGAACGGACACTTGGCAGAACATACACGTAGAGAAGCCTCGACTAAAAACTTCGAATCCCCAAACAAACTCTGACGTTACTTATTCGCTGGTTCGTCCCGAGTAGCAATTACACCACCCCCTATTTTCACTCCTTTCGAAGCCTCTACTCAAAGCTTCGAAACCCCGAACAAGCTCTGACGTTACTTACTCGCTGGTTCGCCACCAGTAACACCTTCCAGTATCGGCAAGAGACAAGCCAGAGGCAGACAGAGAGAGGCTTCCTAAAGGGTACTATCAACGTGACCTTCCTTCCGTTCTATCAACCCAGTATATATATATATATATATATAAAATCCTTTTCAGACCATGGAATTCATACCAACGACAAGAGGAGGAAGAAAACTTTTGCTTGATGGCTACGCCTACATCGTTGATAAACAAAAAGACAGTATAACATACTGGCGTTGTGAACGCAAAGGAAGGTGTGGAGGGCGACTAAAAACAGAAGACGAAGTTATTCAAGGAGAAACAAGTAAGCATTCACATCCGCCTGATGCCAGCCGTAATCTGTCTTTGAAAACAGTACAGAAAATTAAAGAAAGATCCAAGCAGTCAGAGGAAGTGACATCGACTATAATACAAAACAGCACTAGTGAGTACCCACTTGATGCTACAGGTGCTCTTCCTAAAAAAGAAACACTGGCAAGAATGGTGCGTAGACAACGGAAGGCACCAGACGGAGAAATATTAACTGACGATTTACGGAAATCAATTAGAGGAGAAGAATTTATTATTTATGAAAGTAACAACCTGCTAATTCTAGTAACGCCTCGAAATTTACAGCTTCTTGCTTTGAAAGACAACTGGCTGTGTGATGGAACTTTTGATTATGTGCCATTAGGCTTTCAGCTGTATACAATACATGTTATGGTGGATGAGAGCCATACTGTTCCCTAGTATACTGTATCGCCAGGCACATAAACCAAGCAACTTATGACTTGATTTTTAACACTCTCAAACTAGTAAGACCAGGTCTTAATCCCTTGTCAATCACCATTGATTATGAAAAAGCGGCTCTTAATAGCATCTCTGCTTGTTTCCCAAACACAAACATATATGGATGTTTTTTTCACTTTGGGCAGTGTTTGTGGAGAAAAATACAAGAATTAGGATTACAGGCTTGGTATAATGAGCCAACAAATGCACTGACTGTTAAGTCTTTGCAAGCGTTAGCATTTGTACCGGTTAGTGATGTTGTTGAAAGCTGCAATGAAATTGTCTCATCTCTAGATGATGAAACTGATGAACTTCTCTCTGATTTTCTTGGCTACTTTGAAGCCACAGGGATTGGTGTTATACAAAACGTAGGAAGACGGCGAAGACCAGCGTTTGCACATAGTATGTGGAACACAACAGAGAGAACCATAAACTGCATTCACGACAAAACTCTTTAGAAGGATGGCACAAGAGCATTGGAGCCGAGAATGACAATTACCCACCCAACGCTTTGCATCTGGTTTTCAAAAACTAAGAAAGAAAGTCAGATTGTAGTTGACATTGAGTCAGGGAAATCAGGAGTACGTTAGAAGCCAAAAAAGAAATACCCATCATTAAACTCATGACCTTGCAGTCGTATCACTGAAAAGTATAATGAATATCCAGAGAATTGATTTCTTGAAGCAATTGCCACATCTTTAAATATTATGATCTATAGTACATGTTTTTAATAGTACACTGATTTTTATAGTACGTTTTTTAAATAAATTTCTTACCATTATAAACCTTTAAACTTTTGTCACGGACACTAAAGATTTCTTTTGGCTTCTTTTTTGCTTATTTTTATTCCTTTTTTAGCTCTTCGTCCATAATGTCTATCCTTTCGGCCAAATTGTCGTTCGGCCAAATGTCTGTCGGCCAATATCCGTTCGCAAATGTCTGTCGGTGAAATGTTTCCGGTCGCCCAAATGTCGTCGGCCATCGTTCCCGGGAGCCGTCCTACTACCTTCAAGGCGGTATCTTCAATTGCCACAGACCTTCCTGGTAATACCTTAGGCCTACCCTTTCTGCTAAAGTTCTTGTGCTAAACAGCGCACCCCACCAATTCGGAGTTGGCAGATTTATACGTCCGTGTAGGGATGTGCCCTTTTTTCGGTATACAGCCGAAATACCGGTATTTTTAGCTCGCGTATTACCGGTATTAACGGTATTTTGCAGTTCTTACGTATACCGGTATCGTATTGATGTGGTCACAATCGGTATACACCGTATCGGTTATTATTTGGCACATCGCATTTTGGATTATTCGAGTATTGTGTCTTTTGTTTGTCTCAATTTGACCCTGGATTGTGCCGGGGAGAATACGCATGGTATGCGTAGGCGCTACATGGTAGGCTCAGAACGTCGAGAATCAGAAGCGCGTTAGTCATTGGCCGAGCTATATGTTAACCTATTTCAGACTGGTATCAAGCCCGTATTATACGCGTTATTTTCGGGAGGCCACTCGCTGCGTGAGTGTCTCTGACAGACGATCATTGTGCGGTGCGTTGCAGTCTACACACAGCTTCACACGCTGGGAAGTTGGAGGACAGACAAGTGCCTGCTATACGTCCGTACAATTGATACACATAGTGACTAATTTGGCATAGACGGTAAGTATAGAATTTGATAATATAACAATGCAGATGCCAATTTTTTTTTTTTACGGGTTTAAATTTTTTATATCTTTTTCAAACCAGTCCATGGTTGTACTAGTACTCTACGCATACCCAGTAGTTCCCAACTGGGGAAATTCCCCCTGGTTGGAATTCAAGGATTCTTGGGGGAAATTTATCCTGATGGACATCTAATTTGCTAGCAGTTTACGTCGACAGGATAAAAAAATGCTCTGTCGTTAGTAATGCGGGCCAGTCTACCTTGCACCCTTATTCTTCAAGTATACTATAGATGATATCAGTACGAACCTAAGTGTCTGTATACTTATGTGTTCTTCACGCAATCGTTTAGCCACATTTTGTGTTTTTGGCAGTAGACAGCTTCATTTTACACATGAGAGATAACCTTGAATGGGTTGGACCATTATTCCGGTCAGTTGAACTAGGTTGAAGGGGAATCCGTATCACTGAATAGAAGTTTGGGAACCACTGCGATCATCTACTAACTTGTCTTGTGCTTTCCTTTATAACGTACGTACATATTTTTCAGTATCGATGTGACATCTCGTTAAACGTCGCCTCTAGAGTCATTTTTAGACAGTTTGTAGGGTTTTGTACCAACTACCTAGATAACGGTGAAGCTCGCCAGCTCACACCATTTTCTTCTGTAGCACTCAACCGGTGCGTGGTAGGCGCAACTCATAAATAGTTAATCTATCTACATGACAGGATTCAGGTGACAGTCTAGATGTAGGCATATCTGGAGAGTCCATGATAGTCTTTTTGTGTACTACAGCTGTTGGTCATAGTATGATAGCTATAAACTGAACAGAATGACAAAATCACTTCGTACATAATGTGCTACCAACTCGTGAGTCGCCATCTAGTGTTTATTTACTAGTGTCGTACCGCAACTAACCGCAGCCCTGTTCCGTCGACGCTCTTCTGTCCAAGAAGGGTAAGTACCAATTTTCAGTACGATAGAATCATAATCAAAAGCTAATTTTAAGAGACAAAACAAAATACGCGTAGTGATAAATTGTGCACAACTGAACCCGTATAATGACGGTTGAAAATACACACAGACAGGGCATTGCAGAGTACAAGGGGACATAAACAAGGGTATGCGCTCTGAAATAGGGCTAAAAGGATTACTATTCATTCTAATAGATATAAGAGCTACTGTGTGATATCAGACTCTCCAGTGGTACACATTACAAAGACATCTATATAGTATATGAATTCAGCTAGTATTAGTGTATTACGTATATTTGTCGTAGTGCCTGGTTTAAAACGTACTATTACGTACGTGCATATGAGTGGCGCAACATCTACTGCTAACTATCTATCGGTAGGTAATCTACCATAAGGATGATATGAACTAGCTGGGGGGGCTGTCTGCTATGCTGTACGATGTCTTGACGGGTCGGTTTATAAACAGTTCTGATCGTAGTGATCTAAATAAGGTTAGTAAGTAGTGTCAGGTTATGTTCAAAGTTAACTTACTGCAATGATTAGGCTGTAATGAACTATAGTCAGGGAAACGAATTGACTGGTACCTGCAATACTTTTTCGAGTTCATACTCTCGGAGTAGCTCCAATATGGTTGTTGTGTGTGCTGAATGGTTGTCGAGAATTAGCTAGAGCTGAGATTGTTGCCGTATGTAGCTTTATTCGTGGGGATGCTCGTGACGAACAGACGCAGAGATAATTAGCGATTAAGTGGTTAGCGAATGGCCACAAAGTGTAGGCGGTATTAGCGTTTCTAGTCGACTAATGGAAGAAGATTAGCGGGTGCCCGAGGGTGGGTGATTTATGTGAGTTAAGTAAAGATTCATAGTAGTAGTATCTAAGTGATAGTCACTACTATTTATTATGGGTTGAGATATATTGGGACAATTGTCTATTTTTGCGATATTCGTGTTGATATTGATTACTTATCCAATTAATTACTTATTGTTGAATTACTTAATGGATAGTTAATGTTACTAATAGGGTGAATGTGTGTACTGTGCATGTCAGTGGTATCTCGTTGATGTAGTTTAGCTGTAGTTTCTTGTCTGTGAACTGACTGTCAGTGTCATGAACTAGTCCACCAACATGATCTAGACGTTGTATTTGTTAGCAGGGCCTTAGTTTAGTTTACATTACTATACTGACTGGTAGATATAAGATCTTATAACGGAGTGATATAGTACACAAATATGTAACTAATTCAAATATTGTTATCGGATAGCTGATATGTAGCTTATAGTATAATATTGTAATTATTCTACAATAAGATATATAGGAATATATGAAAATACAACCTATTGATAATTAATGATATTATAGTTTGTGGTACTCAAACTCAAAAAGGATGATACATTATTCAGCGTATATAAGAGGTATATACCTCGAACGCGTATATGTGGATAACAATGTTAGAGTGCACTTACATTACTAAATGTGTTAATTAACCTATCATACATGATAATTGATTATCTTTGTGGCTATAGGTCAGTATTAGTCTATGGAATTTGAGTATATTTTGTACTAATATATAGTGAGTAATTATTGATTATTATTGTAAATAAATTATATACTGTCTGAGAGATCCGATGCACCAGATTAATAGAGATGAGTTGATGGAGAGGAGAAGAGAGAGAGCAGGAGAGAGAGAGTGCTGTTGTAGGCTGATGTGTGTCGATGTGGTAAGTAGTGTGTTTAGTGTGATTGAGGTCGTACTGCAGTGTACTGTAGATCGATGCAGTCACTATAAAATATGTTATGGTATGGGTCTTGTAGATGACATGGCGCGGAAAAAATAGTCTCTACAGCCGTCACATACAAAACAACACGTGTTGATGTAGTCGTCTTCATTAGCGCTTTTTGCACGACATACCGCACACCCATATATAGTCACCTATTATGATGAGTTATATTGTATGTACTGATAGGTATTTATAACTATATATCTTATACATATTAGTGTTAATCACAATAATAGCTACAGGATTATGTGTATTATGACAATTAATTTGAGTTACATATAATCATACAAGTGAATATTATGACGCTATCAATATAAGCTTAAGCCATGCAAACGTGAACCTCATCTCTCATAGGAATCGGTCGGCCATTTGTGTAGAGTGCTCTTGGCTAAATATGTCGACATGCTGGCATAGGGTCTCTAATGATGGTGTAGTGTATTAGTATATGATGATTGAGCTTTGCGTATTGTGAGACCTGGTATGAGAATCACATGTAGTAATTTAGATGTATGTAATAATATAATATGGTAGACATAACTCAATGAGGTTAGATATAATGAATAGATATAATTAGGCTGATCATACTGATAGTGTAGATATCTCTATTATTGATGTGATTGATTATGTATGATATTGATACATAAATCCACAGACTATAATTTATTGTTGCAATAGAGTAAGTGTGAGTCAGAGTGAAAGGATCAAAGTAATGAATGATAGTAATGGAGTACATTGATATGACATTTAATGATGGATGACGTATACTTATATAGTGAAGTTGATTTATATATTGACTGAGTAAATGATTAGATGCATATAGTAGATAGTAATATATATAGAATGAATTGTGATGGAATAACTACATGATGAATAATATTGTAATAGGCTTATATGATATGCAATAATGTATGTATGATCGTAATAATTATAGTTAAATAGTCGATCGCAGAATATGTGAATGTGGAGAATGTGTGAAATTAGTATGATGTATTATGTGAATGTGGAATATCGTGAAAATTAGATGATGAATTTGTGAATGCGGATATGTGAATGTGGAATGTGTTAATTAGATGACTCAACATATATAGTGAATGATGGGAGTATTGTGAATGTAGATATGTGTGTATAATTAAGTAATGAGGTATAATTTGTATAGTAGATATGCGTATGAACTCATAGAGTTGTAATGCTGCGTACACTACTGTGGTCGTTATGATACTATTGAGATGATAATTATTTGAATGTGAAATATGTGAAGGTTACGATGCTCGAATGAGACAACCATAAAATATGTCTAGACTGCATAAATGTATTCATAATGTAAGCTGGTTCATTGTATAACATAAAACCGGACCCCCCGGGGGTTTGGTTTTTTTTTTGAAGTCCCCCCCTAATATTTAAATTTAATAAATATTTTATTATTAAAATATTTTTAAATTAATTTTTTATTTAACTTTTAAACCAAAGATTGGGGGTTTTTGGGTTTGCTCCCCTGGGTAAATAGGGATAATTTTATTTGGCCCTTTAAAACAATGATTTTTATTTATTAAATATTAATAAAATGTAAAAATGAAATAATCAAAGATAAAAATTTAAAATTTTAATAAAATAATTGATAAAAAAAAACCAAGTAATTTTTTTTAAAAAAAAGGGGACAAAAATAAAAAAATGGAAAATATCTTAATAAAAAAAATTATAATTTTTGACGAGTAATGATAGCAAAAGATAGTTTAAAAAAATTTATAATAATACAAAAAATAAATTTTAATAAAAATGATAAGGAATAATAAAAACCAAAATATAATGATAATAATAATTATAAATTGGAATGAATGTATGCTTTTTTCCCTACCTACTACGTAGATATGGGCCCCCTAAAATGTTAATGATAATAGTATTCATAATAAAATTTCAATTAAATAATATGGTAAATAAAATTATCAAAAGAATATTATATTATTAGCAAAAATGATAGTGAGAAAAAATACTAGCAATGAAATGAATTCTTTTTAAACAATATTCTAGTAATAATAAAAATTATTAATAATAATGATGATAAGATTCGCAATAATTAAAACCCGAGATTTTTTAATTAGTAATAGTAATAGGATTTTCAATAATAATGAAAAAAATAAAAATGAAGTAAAAATACTATTTGTGATGCAATTATAAAACTAATAGTTTAAAATATCAATAAAAACAACGACATCAATAAACCTTGTATTCATCTTGTTGTATCCAGAGCAGCGTTCTGGGGCCCCGTCTCCATAACCCCCTACCCATTTTACTCTGGGGGGACAGGGGCTCGGGTTTTAATTTAAGGGGAAAAAGCCCCCTTTTCCGCTCCGCCCCGGGACGAACCCGGGGGCTTTCGGTTGTGAACCGAGGTGCTTCCCCTACCTACGGACTTCGTTTGTGTGTATGTTGTGTGTGTGTGTGGTGGGTGTACGGGGTGTGTGTGTGTGTGTGTGTGTGTAGGTAGGTAGTGTGTGTATACATTGTATATATATATATATAATATATATAAATATATATTATATATATATTTTATAATTATTATATATTGTGTGTTGGATGTAGTGTGTGTAGCATGTTTGTAGTGTTGTGTGGTTGTGTGGTATGGTGTGTGTAGTATATGTATTGTTGTATGTGTTTGTGGGGGTGTATTCATTATATATTATAATATTGGTGGGGTGGGGTGTGTGTGTAAAAGTGTTGCTCGTACGTGCTGGGTTTCTGTGTCGGAGTTTTCACATCAGATAATGACAGGACTAGATTATAACCCCCAAACCCAAAAAACCCCAAAAAACATCACAAGATAAAAAATATAAACCTTGTACAAGAACTGGAACTGGGTGTCTGAATTTGATTGACCCCGGGGCCCCCTGGGAAAAGACAGAAATTTCAGTTAAATCTTAAAAAAATTATTTTTTACTACTACGTTATCAAGCAAAGGCTACCTCCCGGACAGCCCGGCAGCCGTGGTGATAGGTTCACCGGCTCTCGCTCCGCTCTCATCACAGTGTAACAGCTCGCCCTTCGGGTCGCTTGAGCTGCTCTGCACTGCTGGACTTCGCCATCGCCAGCCCTTGTGCTTGACCGTTGTGGGCCTACCACCCATCGCTGGGTAGTGGTGTACAGCCTGCTCCTCTTTCTGTGTTTCCGTCTGCCGCCGCCATGTCTGACACGTCACCGGGGACCGAGCCAGCCATGGATGTCCAGGAGGATGAAGCCTCCTGTCCTCCCCTTCCCTCCGCCAGCAAGAGGGCACGGGCGCCTTCTCCCTCGCAGGAAGGTCCTGATAAGGCCCCTCGCACCGACTCCGACGCCCTGTCCTCTCAGGTTGCATATGTCCAGGCGTCCTACCTCCTTAGAGCTGCGTCGGGTGCAAGGGTCTTTGCTAATCCGTGCCGGGTCTCCCATGCTCTCCACCTCTCGACCCTCGGCAAGTATGTCCTCGAGGGGGAAACCCGCGCCCTGGGAAACGGCTGTGCCCTTGTTGTTGTGATCTGGGAGCACAACATCCCCAAGGTACCTGAACTGGGGCAGGCCTCCTTTACCCTGGGGGAATGGGAGGTCACCTGCCGCAGGGCTGAGCGTGAAGGCCCTGACTACCATTACGCCAGGGTGGGGCCCCTGGATGACTCAACTGACATCACTGAGGTCCGGAGGGACTTTCGATCCTTCGATGGAGGCGAGGTGGTCGAGATCACCTGGATCCCGGCCCACAATCTGCCCAGGTACACCACTGGAAGGTGGCTCCGCCTAAAGGTGAGTGGGACCCTTCCCACAAAGGTGTCCATCTCCCAGTTGGTGTACTGGGCACGCCCCTACCTCCTCCCTCTGCTCCGCTGCTCTGGGTGCCATCGGATCGGCCACTCCCTCAACACCTGCAGGTCTCCGGTGCGATGCTCCAGGTGCAGCGGGCCTCACCCATGCAGGCGAGACGACATCACCTGCACCAGGCCCTTTCGCTGTTTCCAGTGCGGGGGACCACATGGGCCCAGGTCTGCGCACTGCACTTTCAACTGCCGGGCTCAGCAGCTCTATGCTGACTTGGCGCGGGAGGGGACGCCCCTGCACGCCATTAACACGCAGCTGAGGGACCTCGACCTGCCTAGCCTTCCGGCCCTCCGCAGGCCACAACCATCACCAACCAAGCCTGCACCAGCTGCACCTACTCTACCCCCAGCTACGGCGGTCCACCCAGGTATGTCGTATTCCGCCATCGCCACAGGGAATAGGTACGGCCCGCTGCAGGAGGCCCCGGAAGATGATGCCTCCTTGCCTCAGGCTCCCGTCGTCGACCCTGAAACCCGGCAGCACTCCTCCTCCTGTGCGCCGTCGCATCCGCCCTGCGTCAACCTCGTCGACCGCCCGGATATCAGGCCCCTCCGTCTACACCCACCCCCCCAGATCTCGAGTCTGAATTCACCCACTCCACCATCGAGGCTGAAGTGCACCGGCCGCACGGTTCGCCACCCCACCGTGGGGAGGAACCAGGACGTGCCTTTCGCCATGCCGCTCCTTTGATCCCGTCCCCCGTTATGTCCCCAAGGCCTCCCGCCCCGCCCTGGCATCCTGATCACTCAACTGCAGCACCAGCTTCTTCCGCCCCCTCCGTGGATACAGTAATCTCCTCTCTTTTCACCCTCCTCTGGAAGGGTTACCACCTCTACCAGAAGGGCACACCTGTGCCAGCCATTCTCACCTATCTGTGGCCCACCCTCTCCATGCTCATCTCCTCCCTATTTGAATAGGATATGGCCCTCACCTTCCTCCTCTGGAATGCCAGGTCTCTCCTCCGGAAATCATCTGAACTGCAAACCTACCTGCGGGACTCACTTCCTTCAGTGGTCGGGTTGTGCGAGACCTGGCTCCCCCCTCACCTCGCGCTCAACCTTCCGGGCTACTCTATCCTCAGGCAAGACCGCCAACAGGGCCGTGGTGGAGGTGTCCTCCTTGCCCTCGAGACGTGCTGCTCCACTCCCCGCTTCCCCTTTCCCCCAGTGGCCGGGTGGGCGCCTGGAGATAGTTGCTGCCAGGGTTAGCCTCCGGAGAGGTTGGCTCACCGTGGCCAGTAATATAAAAACCCGGGTGGTGCCGCCACTTCACAGGAGATCGAACACTATATCGCCTCTCTCCCTCCCCCGGTGATCATCATGGGGGACTTTAACGCACACCACCAATGCTGGGAGCCTGACCTGCCTCCCCAAACGGAACCCTTCAGGTAACACATTATTCAGGATAATGTTGACTCTCCTCACCTCTCCTTGCTGAGCCCGCCTGGTCTGGCCACCAGGTTCCACCCCCACACTGGTGCTCCCTCGGTCCTGGACCTGTTTATTGGTGACCCGGCCTTCACCATCTCCACCTTCTCTACTGGGCCTTACATGGGGAGTGACCACCTTCCTGTGCTGGCTCTGTCCCACAGGCTCACCGAAGCCCCATCCTGGCTGCCTGCCCCGCTGGAGAATAAGATCCTCCGAGTGGCCGCGTTACAGGGAGGCCCTCCAGCCCTCACCGGATATCTCCACTCTACCCTTGGAGGACGCCGCGTCTTCCTTCCATCAGACGCTGGAGACGGCGGGTGCGGCTGCCTTTCACCTTGCCACGCGTCGCAACCCCCCGTCGCCCTGGGAAGCCATGGTGGAATGACGACTGTGCCCGGGCAGTACTGGCCCGCCGTCGGGCCTGGAACCAGTGGCGGAGGACACCCACGGTACTGGCAGGCACAAACTACCGCCGTCTCAACGCCTTCAGCGTCAAGATCATCCTTAAGGCCCAGAGGAGTGCCTGGGGTTCCCACTGCTCCTCCCTCTCCTCCTCTTCCTCCACCAAGAGAACCTGGGACTTCCTGCACTCTATGGAGGGCAGGAAGGCGCATCACCCCATCCCTCTGACGGATGGTGCCCAGTCTCTATTGGATGACCCAGAGAAGGCAGAGGCTCTGGCTCGCCAAATACCACCAGAAGATCGGGCTTCCCCCTACTCTCCATCCTCCTGCGGACCTCCACCAAGCCACCTCTACCTCCATCGCCTCCCCTGGTCTTCCTGAGCTAACCCAGCCTTACGCCCGGCGGGAACTGGATGCGGCCCTGTCCACACTGCGTACTGGCAAGGCAGCGGGACACGACCACATCCCTTACGATTTCCTCACCCACCTCTCCCCTCCCCTACAGGAATGCCTCTTACGCATTTACAATGCCAGCTGGGAGACAGGAAATTACCCCACCTGTTGGAAGCCCTCTGTCATCATCCCCATCCACAAGCCGGGTAA
Source organism: Chionoecetes opilio (assembly GCA_016584305.1). Lineage (NCBI taxonomy): Eukaryota > Metazoa > Arthropoda > Malacostraca > Decapoda > Majidae > Chionoecetes > Chionoecetes opilio. The sequence continues at coordinate 79,620 of JACEEZ010023228.1, forward strand.
AGATCCTTCTCTCCCATCTTCCTACAGGCCCATAGCTCTCCTCTCCTGTATTGGGAAGCTGATGGAGCGCCTGGTGTCCACACGTCTCTCCTGGTGGCTTGAGGAGAAGCGACTGCTAAGGGAGGAGCAGTGCGGCTTTCGACCCCATAGGGGCACAATGGACGTGCTGGGCCAGCTTGAGTTCCATATTTGCGACACCTACCGTCAGCGCCAGGTCATGACTACACTCTTCCTTGACCTGGAGGGTGCCTTCGATACGGCACCACACGAGGGTATCCTATACAAGCTGGCCGGCATGGGCATTACCGGGGCCACCCTTGCCTGGGTCCAGGACTTCCTTGGCGGTCGCTCGTACCGGGTTGCAGTGGGTGCCTCTCTTTTCGCCCTCCCGTCCCATTCACAGAGGCGTTCCTCAAGGCTCCATCCTAAGTCCTCTTTTATTCAACGTCCTCCTCTCCGACCTCCACCTTCCCGCCCACTCCCACCTCCTCATCTATGCTGACGATATCACCGTAGTCAGCCGGGCCCCAACGTTGGCCCAGGCGCAGACCCACCTGCAAGAGGCAGCAATCTCCCTCGGTGACTGGGTGACCACCTGGGGTCTGAAAGTCAGTGCCCCTAAAAGCACACTTATGTGTTTCACCCTCAAGCGGCTTCCCTCCCCACTGCCCTCCAACTGTGCGGCCAGCCGGTCCCTTACTCCAGGACGCACACCTTCCTGGGGCTGCGGTTGGACGGTCCCCCGCCTTTCCTGGGCCGGGCATGTGGAATATCTCCGCACCTCCTGCAACAAGCGCCTGGATGTCATGAAAGGATTACCCTTGTCCGTTGGGGTGCGAACCGGGATCTCCTCCTCCAATATTACCTTGCCACCATCAGACCCAAACTCATGTACGGCAGCAGCATTTATGGTTCGGCTGCCCGTACTACATTGACCCCAAGCTGGATCCTCTTCAGAATGCCGCGCTTCGAATCTCCATGGGGGCCATGAAATCTTCCCCGGTTCTCTCCCTGCATGCCGAAAGTGGCATCCTCCCCTTGTCCACCTACAGAAGGGTTATTTTATGCCAGCAGTACCACCAACTCATGAGCCTGCCCCCATCTCACCCCCTTGCTGCTCTCTACGCTGGCTCTGGTGTGGATCACCAGCCCCCAGTTTGGTCTCCGGGTGCCAGGCAACCCCTTCTGGTTAGGGCCCTACTGGCTCTCTCACCATCTTAGGCCTACCACCACCACCACACAACCCACCAGCCCACACTCTTCCCCCCCCACCCTGGCTGGACACCTCCTCCAGGTTTACCCTGCACCTTCCAGGCCTCCTCCCTCGGCACTCTACCAGCATTCTGGCGGCGACTCTGTTCAGGCGGATGGACAGATCGCTCTATCACCACCACATAAAGCTGTTCACAGATGGCTCTCACTCCCCTTCACCCCCCTCCACGGCGGCTGCCATCTACGATCCTGCCACCTCCATCTGCAGGACGTGGAGGCTTCCCCCGGAGACAGATGTCTTAACATCTGAGCTCTATGCCCTCCACCAGGCCATCATACACCTCCACACCGGGCACACCAAGGGCAAGGCTGTGGTCTACACAGACTCCCTCTCCTCACTCCACCTCCTCCTCTCCCGCCATCCACGATCCTCTACGTCCCTCGTCCACACCATCCAGAGGGCCCTTCTCCACCTTACCAACGAGGGGTGGGAGATCACCTTTCAGTGGGTTCCCTCCCACGCTGGTATCCCAGGCAACGAGGTGGCTGATTCTGCTGCCAGGATGGCCTTAACAGATGTAAACATGACACCCTTACCTCTGCCGCTCTCCGCGGCCAAACGCCTCATCTCCCGGGTCTGCCGCTCCGCCTGGAACAACACGCTCGGCGATGCCCTCCGCATCACCTCCATGGGCCAATACCGCAGTGACTCTTCCCCCCAGCCGTGGATACGGAAAAAGTCCCGTGTCCTTGATGTCGCTCTCACCCGCCTCCGCCTGGGGCACACGAAACTCACAGCTCACTTGCATCGCCTCCGTCTGTCCCCTGACCCCCACTGCCCCTGGTGCATAAATGTTCCGGAGACTATTGAACACTTTCTGCTGCAGTGTCCGCGCTTCCACTCCCACCGTGTGGTGCTACACACCCAACTCATCGCCCTGAACGTCAACACCTTTGACCTGCCCACCCTGCTGGCGGCAGCTGGTGTTCCCCCCTCTCGGCAACACGCCGTCATCCGCCTCACCTGTGCCTTCCTGAGGAAGACAGGTCAACTACAGCGCCTGTGATCGCATCATAGGACCTCACCAGGGCTCATAGTGTTCCCCAAGGGATCCTCGCAGCCCTTAAACAACAACAACAACAAGGCTACCTCCCGAAACCACATCGGATGGACGTCAAAAGCTACCGTTGCCTTGTTTATGGATTCAGGCTGGCATATTTGGGAAAGGGGAAACAGCTAACTGAGCTAAGTATTCATCAGTTATCGTTGGTGTCCCCTTTCCCAAATATCATTATTATTAGTGAACAGGAGTTGCCTGGGCGGCTGTACTGGGACCTTGCACCTTGTCGATGGATCTGCTTGATATAACAATGGCCTGAACAGTTATGTAGGTTATTTTGGCTAGTTAACCAATGTCCAGGTTAGGTTAGTGAACTAGCGGGGGCCTTTAGGGGCGCGCCCCCCAGTTAGGGTCAGGTTACGTTACCAATGCCAAACTGCAAGTTTAATGTTCTGGGACAAGCGAAAAATGTTTAGGGGTAAATAATTAAATAGCTTTAATTCTTCCTTTTTATCTATTACCATTGGAAGGGCCGAAAATTTCCACTTCGTCGAGTGTTCCACCTTTCGGCGAAAGTTCTCGGTTAGTATTTCGGCGACAGTTCCATAAACATCTCATTTAATCAAACTTTTTTAACTGTTTCTGGCTGAAATATCGGCAGATTATCGGCAATACAATTAACGGCAATATATAAACTTGCGCCATGGGAAATGAGGTTCTAAATACTCAGATTTGAGAAATCTACACGGTGACGTTTGTTTGGTAAAAAATCCTTGGACTTATGAAAGCCCACAAACGAAGTAATACCTTATGGTTAGGTCATCCCGCGATTTCGAGGCAAAAGCTTAGCTTTCCGAAATAGTTTGGTGTTGCTTTAATTTTTAATCTAGCACGCGTTTTTGTTGATTTTTTATTTTTTTATTATTGGTGTATAGGGTGCCCTTCCAAAGCCGTCTGTAGTAGAGACGGCTTTGGCCCTCCCCGGTACCTGGAACTCGCTGATAGGAATTCCCGCTAACGTCGGCGAGTTTTCCCAAAATTTTATATAAAAGCGATTGTTCCGATTTTCGGCGAATTCAGTTCTTAATCTTGATATTACAGTACCCAATATATACATTTAATCAACTTTACCCGTTTCTGCATTCAGGGATTAAATACGTACCAATAACCTGAACGGTCAGGTTATGGGGTTAGGTTATATTGGCCATTTAAACCTATGTCCAGTTAGGTTAGTGAACAAGGGGGGGGGGGGGGGGGGGGGGGGGTGCAGCATCCCAGTTAGGTCAGGTTGCGGTACCAATGTCAAAACTGCAGTTTAATGCTTTGGGACAAGCCAAAAATGTCACTAGTAAAATTCCCTTTATCTTTCCTTTTCATTTATTGCAAGTGGAAAAGTCGCCAAAAATTTCCACGTAGGAGAATGTTCCATGTGTGCAAGAGTTATCGGTTGGTGTTTGGTGAGAATTCTTATCGGCGATAGTTTCCATAAACCTCGCCCCGCTCCTATTGACCTTTCCCGCAAACCCTGCTCCACTTCGCACTGCTGTAATATTGATTTTGTTATCTCTTGATATTATCTGTTACTAATGCAAATCCCCACCTCTGACCACATTTAACTTTGCTGTTTCTGGCTGGAATAACTGTATATTTTCGGTAGTACAGTATTTGTATTGCCCTTATATATTGGGCGAAAAAGATATCAAATTGAAAAAATAAACACCATAAATAGGAAACAAAAGTAAAATTTACCAAAAGTAAATTATCAATACTACGGCAGTGCAATGCGGGGCGGGGTTAACCCCCCTTCAAACCTTCTTTCTGCTTAGCGTCAGTTTTTCCCATAATATTTTATGATGTTAGACGGCCGATGATACGCCTTCCAAAATGTCACTATCCGTTCCCCCAACTTCTGAAATGCCAATGCTGCCAATACTCTTCAACACACTGCCTCCACTTCTTCCTTGGCCTGCCCGGTGAACGGCGACCTGACCTTTCACCCTAACACTTGTAAAACAAAACCTCCCACACCTATAAACAATTTTGATTTCAAACAAAAAAAACAAAAGATGTCAAATTAAATCAAAACACATCAAAACTATTTAGGGAAATTTAAGATCAAACTCAGTTCCGACCTCGACATTTGAAAGGTCGGGTTCGTTTTATTTAACAGCCTTGGCCTTTAAAATTTTTCTCTAATGAAATTATCACTTATGTTGCACCAGAAAATAACCATCGAAGTGAAATAACCTCCCCCACCTGTTTTTACAAATATTTTTTCCTTTCTTTACATTACTGTTATATTTCCCACTTAAACATGTAGACCACTGTAAATCAAATAACATCACAACATGAGATAACCCAGGGCAAGGGTCGCTGGGGCGGCATTGCAGTCTCAGCATACCAGCTTTTGATTGGTACAGATGTTAAGATCACATATCGCCAGTCTCACCACTATCACTGACGTGCTTTACTGCCATTATAGTGCTCTGTCGTTGAACAGCCAAAAACATGGGCATTTTCGTCAAGAAAAGCTATGAACAACATTCTGATGAACAGTGCCACGTAGAGTCTGAATCTAGCTCACCAAGCGTATAGCAAAACGACGCCGGCAAACTACTGGTCGAGGATACGATAGGGGACAAACCACCACAACCCTTAGCTTGTCGTGAAGATAGTGATTTGTTTAGTAATAATGCAGTGATGCTACACTTTCAGATCTCGAAAACAAAAGATGGGAATGAAAATAAAGATAGCGATGAGTTCTATGACCATTCACCATATGTCAGATTTTATGGAAGGGTGGCCAGGGGTGACAGAACAACACACCGATTATCGTGAAGACAGTAATAATGACAGTGATCCTACACTGTCAGATACACTGTCAGAGCGTACAGGCTCCACGGTGGATACCCGTGTTTGGGGGCGGTCGTATGGAAGACCAGGCCAAAATATGAGGACGGAGTGACCAACCGTCAAAAGGCGCTGTGCATGCTGCCGCTTGTGCCTCCACCGTTCCCCTTTCCCTCTTCGGCACAGCCAACAACTTCTCGAAACCCCCCGGGCCAGTAACAAGCACGGCCACAGGGGGGCCACCATCCCCAGTGTAGTCTGGGAGAAGCTTGCCGTCCCAGTGCAGGAGAAGTGGACCTTTGGGGGTGAAGTCTTCTTGATCTTGAGTGTCCGCTTGAAGCCGTGCCTGCCGCCTAGATTTGCCGGACTGAGCTTCTGGAGAGGGTAATTTCGAGATTATCATGGCCAAGGGTCCTGCCACGAACACGGCTCCACGGTCCGAAAGGTTGGGCTCGATCGAGGGCTGACGCGACAGCAGGGGAGGCGAAGATTTTCCTTCGGGCGCTTGGGATGAGGCGCAGGACACTCGAGCAACCGGGAGTAGGAACGAAGTCTTCGTCGTCCTGGGACTTGAGGTTGGAGGAGGACGTGGAAGTCAGCTGAGCCGCTGCCCCCGAGGATGAAGCTGCCCCCGGCCTTTGCCTTAACCCTTCTCGCCTTGTCTTGTTTTTTGCCGAAGTCGGGTTCCAACTCTCCCTCCCCGCTGTTACGAGATCAGGGCCAGACATGCTGCAGGAGGTGACGTCTTGGCGTTGCATTTGGAAAAAAACGCGATCCTCTTCGAGGTCATCTGCGCCAGGGCGTCACTGGCTCCGATTCGAAGAGGTCGCCGGGGGAGTCTTGGAAAATCCTCGCCTGCGTGTCACCTCGCTTCTTGATGTTCTGGTATTTCCCCATCAACTTCTCCCAAATTCCGCACTCTGGAATCCAACCGCTGGGTAGGATCCTTGCCTCGTCCAGATGGCACAGCAGGCTTCGCACGTCTTCTTGAAGCTTCCCGGGAAAGGCAGGTTCTGCTGCAGGTGAAATAATGGGGGACATGCGAAAGCACGTCACCTCGCGTCGAAGCCGGGCAGTTGAGAAAAAATCGAGGGGACTGTCTAATAACCACCATCCGGTGCACTTTGTGTATCGGGCTTTAGGAGCCATCTGCGCAAGAGAAAAACCCAAAGATTTAAAAATTTTTCGTGGCCTTTAAATCTGCATGAAACGTTCAAATTTTTGCTTACAGTACAAGCACAAAATGTGAAATAAAAANTTTGGTAAACCAACAAACCAAAGAAACACTACTGTTTTAATGAAACCTAACCCAGGTTTTAAAAAACCTAACTACAGGTTTTAAAGAACCTAACCTAACCTTAACCACAAAATCTACTTTTTTTTTTTTTTGGTTTGCGCAAAATAAAACTAGCACATTAGAACAAGCACCTATTGTAGGCCAAGAAAAATAGTTGGTGTCTCTGAAAACGAACGTGAAACTCTCCTCCATTATAACCAACTTGAGATATCAGATCTGAAATCAGCATCAGCAAGTTAGTAGGAATCAGTGGTTCACGTCCCCTGTAACAAAAAAAAAAAGTTGAAATTTGTTGCCTAGTGAATTTTATTGTGAAAATCACATTTTCATTAATAATCTATCTTAAACTCAAGAAAAGTCTCTCACCAGAGAGAGGTCGCACGCGTACGTCTAGTCTCTGACACGGAATCTGAGAGACTGAAGCGCCTTTGTTCCCTAATAGGGATGTGCACCTTTTTTCGGTATACCGAAATACCGGTATTTTAGCTCCGGTATTACCGGTATTACCGGTATTTTGAGTTTTCGGTATACCGGTATCGGTATTGGTGGTACATCGGTATACCGGTATCGGTATATTATTTGGTCGGTATTTTGGATTTCGGTATTGTGTTTTTTTGTCGCAATTGACCGGATTTGCCGAGAAACGCATGGTAGCGTAGCGCTCATTGGCTCAGAACGTCAGAATCAGAAGCGCGTTATCATTGGCCGAGCTTATTTACCTATTCAGACTGGTATCAAGCCCGTATTATACGCGTTAGTTTTCGACCACGTACTCTGCAACGGTCATTGGCGTCGTTCAGTCTACACACAGCTTCACACGCTGGAAGTTGGAGGACAGACAGTGCCTGCTATCGTCCACAATTATACAAGTGACAATTGGCTAGACGGTAAGTAGAGAATTTGATAAATAAACCAGTGCAGTGCCAAATTTTTTTTTTTTTACGGTTTAAATTTTTATATCTTTTTCAAAACCAGTCCATGGTTGTATACTCTAAACCAGTAGTTCCCAAACTGGGGGAAATTCCCCCTGGGGGGAAATTTCAGGATTCTTGGGGAAATTTATCCTGAGGGACATCTAAATTTGCTAGCATTTAGTCGACAGATAAAAATCTGTCTTAGAATGCGGCTATTGACTTATCTTCAAGTATATATAGATATACAGTAGAAGATAGTGTCTGTATACTTGTGTTATCAAGCAAGCACATTTTGTGTTTTGGCTACTTATTTTCACATGAACTTGAAGGTGGAATTCCGGATGGTTGAACTGGTTGAAGGGGGAATATAGTGCCTGTATCCTGTATCCCTGTATCATCCATAGCCTGCTGGATGTAGGAAACCATGTCAATGCGCTGCTCTTCCAATCTGTGGTCGCGGAACATCTCGCTTGGGGCACAACGTACACCTCTTGGTTGACGTTGGGCCACTTCATCTTGAACCTCTTGACGAGTCCAGTTTCAGGTCCTCCCGTCGGACCGAAGACTACCTTGAGGACACTGGAGAGGACGATCTCCAAGACATGATGACGACAAGCTGTCCACACGAGTCCTTCTTGGATCAGCGTACAGGCTCCACGGTGGATACCCGTGTTGGAGGCGGTCGTATGGAAGACCAGGCCAAAATATGAGGACGGAGTGACCAACCGTCAAGAGGCGCTGTGCATGCTGCCGCTTGTGCCTCCACCGTTCCCCTTTCCGTCTTCGGCACAGCCAACAACTTCTCGAAACCGCCCGGGCCAGTAACAAGCACGGCCACAGGGTCCACCATCCCCAGTGTAGTCTGGGAGAAGCTTGCCGTCCCAGTGCAGGAGAAGTGGACCTTTGGGGGTGAAGTCTTCTTGATCTTGAGTGTCCGCTTGAAGCCGTGCCTGCCGCCTAGATCGCCGGACTGAGCTTCTGGAGAGGGTAATATTCGAGATATCATGGCCAAGGGCTCCTGCCACGAACACGGCTCCACGGTCCGAAAGGTTGACTCGATCGAGGGCTGACGCGACAGCAGGGGAGGCGAAGATTTTCTTCGGTCGCTTGGGATGAGGCGCAGACACTCGAGCAACCGGGAGTAGGAACGAAGTCTTCGTCGTCCTGGGACTTGAGGTTGGAGGAGGACGTGGAAGTCAGCTGAGCCGCTGCCACCGAGGATGAAGCTGCCTCGGCCTTTGCCTTCACCCTTCTCGCCTTGTCTTGTTCTTGCCGAAGTCGCTTCCAACTCTCCCTCCCCGCTGTTACGAGATCAGGGCCAGACATGCTGCAGGAGGTGACGTCTTGGCGTTGCATTTGGAAAAACACGCGATCCTCTTCGAAGGTCATCTGCGCCAGGGCGTCACTGGCTCCGATGTCGAAGAGGTCGCCGGGGGAGTCTTGGAAAATCCTCGCCTGCGTGTCACCTCGCTTCTTGATGTTCTGGTATTTCCGCATCAACTTCTCCAACTTCCGCACTCTGGAATCCAACCGCTGGGTAGGGATCCTTGCCCTCGTCCAGATGGCACAGCAGGCTTCGCACGTCTTCTTGAAGCTTCCCGGGAAAGGCAGGTTCTGCTGCAGGTGAAATAATGGTGACATGCGAAGCACGTCACCTCGCGTCGAAAGCCGGGCAGTTGAGAAAAAATCGAGGGGACTGTCTAATAACCACCATTCCGGTGCACTTTGTGTACTCGGTGCTGAGGACGCCATCTGCGCAAGAGAAAAACCAAAGATAAAATTTTGCGTGGCCTTTAAATCTGCATGAAATCGTTCAAATTTTCGCTTACAGTACAAGCACATATAGTGAAATAAAAATAGCCTTATGGAGTGCACTTCCTTGAAACTTTTGAAATTAACATGTATGTTTGGACCAGGCTAGTACTCATTGTATTTGTTTTAATTACACACTCATTCGTTTCTTAGTGTGTGTGTGTGTGTGTGTGTGTTAGAGTGTTGGTTATAAGATATGATAGTAAGGCTTGCCCAAGAAATATCCTCGTAGTGAAACCACAATAACAAACATGTCTAATTCCTTAACTCTTCTCAATGCTGTTTTTCACTGTTGACAGATTGTGGACGTCCTCATACGTTGTGTCTTGGAGTGTTAGAGCTGACATCTAATCACACAGGTGAGCATATAGCTAACGACCTGTCTGAGGTTCTGCAGTCATGGAACCTCGAGACCGGGAAGATCTGCTCCATCACCACAGATGGCGCACCGAACATAATGGCTGCCGTTCGGCTATTAATGGGTGAGGGCCATTACCACGTTCCCTGCATGGCTCATCTGCTGAACCTGTGCGTCTTTCGGGTGCTGGAGCGGACGTCTTCGATAAATGATGTCATCGAAAAGGTATCGTGTGGTTCGTCATTGTTGAATATTTTTCTGATAATTCTTGATAGAGTAATGATGTACGTATTATTATTTTGTTTTGTTTTTGCTTCCGTTCACAGGTTAAGCAGATCGTGACCTACTTTCGTAGAAGCATCAGCTCATCAGATGCTCTACGTGCGGCGCAGCGTCAGAAAGGCGTGCTGGTGCCACTGGAGCTGATCCAGGCAGTGCAGACCCGATGGAATAGCACGTTCTACTCGCTGCAGCGCTTTGCCGAGTTGGCAGGATGCGTGAGCCAGGTCTTGCTCTCGAAGGACCATCGGACTGCTCCTCCCATGCTGACGTCAGGTGAATAACATGCAAAATTTTTTAGAGTGGGTATGGATGAGTCACCTCATATGTATTCACAATTTCACCCCGGGAACTCCAGTGCAGTTTTTGGATACGTAGTCCATGAACAATTCTTCAGTTGCACACACATTGTGTGCAACTGAAAAATTGCAATGGTTGTGTGTCACACACACACACGTGTGGACAAGACCATGGGTGAATGACACACACACACACACACACACACACACACACACACACACACACACACACACACACACACACACTGATTTGAGACTGTTTTGCTTGATTTTCTTCAGAGGAGCTGGCTGTCGCCAACTACTTGGTGGCGGTGCTGGACCTTTGATAAGGCCACCAAGGAGATCTCTGGTGAGAAATAGTCACTGCCAGCATTGTTCTACCCATGGTGAACTGTCTTAGGACTGCTGTTGCCGAGGGATCCTCCGTCAGTGAGGGCGACGTCGTTGCCCTCACTGACATCAGTGCCGAGCTGCTGCAAGAGATTGACAAACGGCTCTTTCATTTTGGAGAATAATTCTCTTCTTGCATCAGCGACAGTGTTGGATCCTCGCTTCAAGTTGCTCCATTTTCAGTAAGTTTGATACCTTAATTTCATATCGTATGTGTTGTGTACTTTCTTCGAATTATTTCATGATTTTTTTTTTTTTTTTAGGGTGCCCATCAACACCGGAAACATCCTGCAGTGGCTCTCACGAGAGATGAATTCGGAGGTGAGCAGTAGTAGCACTCCGCAGAGAACTACTGCCAAGGATGTCTCGTCTCGGCCGTCCAAAGATGTGCCGTTTTGGGACTTACACGACCGCATGTCGAGACGGTCGAACACGAGGGAAATGCCAGCAACCTCAACAGAGCTGCACCCGGAGCTCAAGCTCTACCTGACTCTGCCCCAGGAGGAGCGTACAAAGTGCCCGCTCAAGTTCTGGTCGGACCGGGACAAAACTTTCCCTACGCTGTCTCGGCTCGCATTCAAATACCTGACAGTGATGGGGTCTTCGGTCCCCTCAGAACGCGTTGTATCCCGCCTGAATGCTATCGCCAGTCATAAGAGAAATCGTTTGTCGCCGGCACATATTGATATGCTCATATTCATGAGCTCAATAGAGCGCGATGTGTGGTTTGGTAATTAAACTAAATTTCTATGTCTATGCTATGCTATTTACAGTAAAACCCTTATAACTCCGTACTGTATAACTCGGACTTTGATATAACTCGGCATGACAAAGGCAAGTTTTTTTTTTCTTTTCACCTATGCCTATAGCGCGTGTAGGCAGTGAGCTACAGGGGTGGGATGGGAGGCCCTGGAGGCTCACTCGAGGGCTGTAATGGTTGGCTCTCGCCCATGGTGATGGCGCAGGCAGGATTCTTCTAGTGACGCCTGTGATTTGAGGCTCATGCCACCCACTGTGTCCTCCCATGCACTGGCAGTCGAAGGTAGAGTTAATGGACAGGGCATAGTGTTGCAGTAATTAAGTGCTCAAGTGATGTAAAATTAATGTGTACAGGTACAGCACTGTATACAATACAGTACAGAGTTGTGATTATAAAGTGATTAACACTTTATAATCACAACTCTGTACTGTATTGTATACAGTGCTGTACCTGTACAACTTAATTTACATCACTTGAGCACTTAATTACTGCAACACTATGCCCTGTCCATTAACTCTACCTTCGACTGCCAGTGCATGGGAGGACACAGTGGGTGGCATGAGCCTCAAATCACAGGCGTCACTAGAAGAATCCTTAATCACTTAAAAAAATGATATCATTGTTAAAATGCGACCGAGTGCCCCTAACGTCTTCTACATGTTACAACAAGGCTCCCCCCTCCTTGGGTTACGTGCCTGCTGCTACCCGTTCATTGGTAATTGTAGTTTTTGTATTTTTACAGTAGTACCGGTGTTTTTTTTTTTTGTTTTTTTTATATTTTATACCCATATCAGAGGACATTGCATAACTCGGCACATTGAATAACTAGGCAATCGCCAGAGCCCCTATCGTGCCCAGTTATAAGGCTTTACTGTATTTACTTTTTTTATTATGATTATTATTTTTTTTTTTTTTTTTTTTTTTTTTTTTTTTACACCTATATCAGGGGAGGGCATTTGCATAAGTCGGCATATTGAATAACTCGGCAAGGGTCAGAGCCCCTATCGTGCCGAGTTATAAGGGTTTTACTGTACCTTGTAACTGTAATTTAATACTAAATACATGGGAGAAATGTATGTAAATACTAAATACATTTACGAATGTATTTAAATACTAAATACTTAAATTGTATTCAAATACATTTTAGATACACAAATTTTTATGCCATAAATTAAATCAAGTTTCGAAAGTATTCACTTATTTAATTCTAAAATCTAGTAGTACAAAATAATGAAATCTAAATTTTCAAACTCTTTATTATCATCTCACCTGGCTATTTAATCTTAATCTGCATACCTCTAGAAATGTCTGAATTTTTTTTCCCCTTAGGATTTCCTTAGATTTTGCGTTTCCTTAGAAGTTTCCTTGTCAGGCCTAAATTTCCTTAAAATAAGGAAATTTCCTAAAAGTTGAGACACTGGTTCACTGTAACACTAGGATTACCAGCTAGATAGTTGGGCGGGTTTATGGCCTAATTAACTTTAAAAAATAAAGAAATAGAATAAAAAAGTATTTACATTTTTATATGTATATACAATGTATTTAAATACTCATTAAAGTATTTAATTACTTTATTTACATACATGAAGATTAATGTATTTATAAATAGATTTTTTAATACACAAATGTATTCAAATACAGCCCGGCTCTGGCTATATATCTCGATACTGTTTCTCAGGAATATCATGAACTATGTCCAAAAATAAATGTTAAAAGCAAATTTATTGAATAAAATTATTTGTTATTTTCCTTATTTTGAGGTTACATTATACATACTAACAAGTGCTTGTGGGCCTACGGACCCACGTATTGATGTTTGTAGTAGTAGTATATGTTAGACAACATGTGATTGCAACTCTAATCGTGTTGTTGCTGTCGTTGGTCACTGGTCAAGGTGCCTCGGGGTAGACCACGTTCCGTGTGATTCAACCCTTTAGTTCCGTGTGATTCCAACCCTTTGTGTTCCGTGTGATTCCAACCCTTTGTGTTCCATGTGATTCCAACCCTTTGTGTTCCGTGTGATTCCAACCCTTTGTGTTATGTGTGATTCCAACACACTCACACACGCACACAAACGTCCATGAGTCTACTGAGTTTGTGGAATGCGGCAAGACGTTATCACAGAGTTTTTCCTGGAATCTAATACTCCTAAAGTGTTTTAGCCCAAATTCCCCCTTCCCAAAATGACTCAATCGACATGGCACCAAGCCGCTTACCACCTACGATTTATCTGCGATTTTTTTAACCTACTCTCATAAAAATTGAATAAATACTGAATTTTATGTGTCAATGAAGATGATACACAGTAGTTTATATTATCATGACTATAATCTACCCTGTTTTAGCGTTGTTTTATGCTTTGTATCTGCAAGTATATACGGTTTCAAATTTCACAACGCGTTTTTTTTCGGGCGACGACGACAGCGGTACGACACACAGTAAATAAACACTAGATGGCGACTTATTGTTGGTAGCCACTTTGTAGATATTTTTGTCATTGTTCATTTATAACCCTACTATGACAGATGAAGACACAAAATGACACAGACACTCCAGATAGCCCCTTCTAACTGTCCTGAAATCCTGGATGTAGAAATGTAACTATTAACGCCACCACACCTCTGTACACAGAAAAAAAAGTTGTCCTGACGACTTAACTGTAATGATGTTTTTTACCTTGAATTTACCTTGAAGCGCTTCTGCCTCAAGGGAGCGTTGCTCCCTCGTTGGAATTTACCTTGAAGCGCTTCTGCCTCAAGGGAGCGTTGCTCCCTCGTTGGATTGTGAGGCAAGGCCACGGCGGTGCTGCACCCTTCACTTTTCCGCTGGTACTCCAGCTGGACGGTTATAGAGTTGCTTTGTGTTGGCCGGAGTGCTGTATAGGGTGGCACTCCCGGTTGATCTGGGAGACCGGCTAGGAATTTGTCCAGTTCCCTCTTGAATTTTTCTGTCTTTACTCCCGATATGTTTCTATATTCTTCGGGAGTTGATTGAACATCCTTGCTCCATTTTCTTGATATGCTATTGTGTTGGGTGGATGCTATTCTTGTTGGGCATTTTTTTGGTAGGTGGTTTATGACACATTTTCTTCCAGTTCTTGGTTCTTTAGTATTTTCCTGTGCCTTTATAGGTCCTGTCCTTGGGCCTTGTAGCCTATAGCACTAGCAGACAGCACTAGCAGACACCTCTCGAGGGGTAGTCTGTGAGAGAGCTGTCTGGTTACAGCGGAGATCCATCTCAGCTGCGTCGATACGACGAAAAATTTTTCAAACATAGTTTAATTGGTCTCCCCTTAAAAACTGTGTTTGGCCGACGTCACAGAAAACGGGGTGTTAGGGGAATCTATGCTGTCCTGTGTTAACCCGGGATTCAATGTATAATTACAGCGGGAGTGTCTCGGATATTATATGGGTTCTCACCCACCATAGGCTGTAAGGGCTAATGCCACGGAGATGAGCACCGCATGCCACGCGCAGCTAAGCTTATGCTCCCATCTTTACCTTACCTTTAGCGATGCTATACGTCAGGGGTTCATAACTGTAATAAAAGAAATGGCCGACGCTATAGGAAACTTTATTTAAGGGGGGGGGCGATGCTGTAGGGGTTAATAATTGTCTTGGAATGGACATGTAAAAAAACACCAAAAAAAACAAATACGATACCGGTAATACCGGTATTTAGGTCCGGTATCGGTATACCGGTATCTTAATTTTTACCGGTATTTCCGGTATCGGTATTGTTCCCGCAAACCGGTATCGGCAATACCGGTATTTTCTTAATACCGCACATCACTATTCCCTAATAAAAACCGTTAAGCCGTGGAATGTATCAGTACGAGGCTGCGGAAAATGGGAAAAAACAATGTTTCCTATTATCTCAAAAACCGGATTTTTTTTTTATAAAACGTTATAGATTAAACAATCACGATTTCAACAGGCCTCCCTGTGGTGTAAGCAGATTAAAATTACATTGAGAAATGAGCGCAATAAGTGTGTTTTTAGGGCACATTTCCGAAAAAGTATATTCCAGAAATCCAGGGGACGGAGTCATACATGAGTCAAAACTCTCTAATAAAAAATTTTGCATTTTTAATAGTAGCATACGATTCCTGCATAGATGCTCTCCATCACGACATACACTAAATGTTTGCCGGATAAAAAGATAGATGTATGGCGCGTCAATAAGCTGCTGGAAAGTGAACATAAACAAAGTTGCGTAAAATATAAAAAACTGTTATATCTCAAGATCGGTTAAGCAAAAAAGAAACGGATTTTGCTTAGGGTCTATCTCGTTGAGCTTAACAAAAAGTATTCAAGGCATATTTGGTCTAGGGTTAATAGTTACATAGTAAAAAATAGGGAAACGCAATAAAGGTAGTATTTGACCATTAGTAAAAAAACAGCCAAAAAATTTGGTCAAAGTTGTATTATCATACAGACGTATAAATGATCTTTACAACAATTGTACATTTCCGAAGAACAAATATACATGTTCATATAATTTTCTCACAGAGAAAAGTTTTGGTTTTAAAAGGACGTACAATATATATTTACGGGGATAAATAAGCTACAAAAGGGTCAACAATTTCTTTTGGTACCTAATATAGGACAACGAAGACCTGATTCGTGATCACCATCAGAAAAAGCCACGATGAACAAAGTTTCATGCAAATCCGGTGAAAATAAAATTGGTGAAATTCTGAAGGCCATGTATGGCCCAGGAATTATATTAGGCAACAAAGATTTTGTTACAGAAGACCAATTAGGTGTTCCTAGCTAACTTTGGTATGCTGATTCAAATCTATAATTATATTTTTTCTATACGTCTAGATTTTGTGTAAAATGCAAATCACTTCGCAAAATGTCCTACCACGTCCAGATTTTGGTTTTAATGCCAGTAATATGAAAATTGTTTTTCAAGGTTGAGGCAATTGTTGGTCAACTATATACAAATTCTAACGATTTTGATCAATAAACTTTATCCCGAGTTAGCAACACAAGTTCAAGAGCATATAGCGCGTTTTCGCGACGTTCACCACCCTGGTTCAGTCTATTCTATACCGTTCCACGGTTCCAGGCTGGACTGATGCTCCCCGAAAAATACATCGAGACTGGGCCCCGTCCCATCGTCGTTCCTATTGGCTGGGGGATAGAGTGGGCGGTCCTCCGGGCAGAAATGCACACATGTTTAAAAAGCGCGCGTTTTATTTACTTAACTTCTCAATGGGAAGTCAAGTTGCAGGGATGACTATGAAAACATTAATGATGAAATTTTATTTAATTTACCGTTAATAACACTATCTATAGTCGCCACTGCACTAATGTCGCAGGGGGGCAAAATATTACGAGTTTTAGCATCACTACAGATCACATCAGTGCACAGTACGTAGCTTACATTATTCACATCAAATGATTTTCCAAAAAATGTGCGCCCCGGCGCACTTGTGCGCCGTGTTTAATCCCAGGTGCGCCGCGTAATTTTAATGATTGGGTATTTGCGCTTGCGTCGCGTTTGTTTTTTAATTGAGAGGAAAATGGGAAAGAATGAGTTAATGTAATAGGCAGGTAGATCAAGGCCTTTAAATATTATAAGTACTTGGGTAGATGGATACGGGCAGTAAAAATTGTTTTATATATC
>JACEEZ010023228.1:107222-152222 GCA_016584305.1 Chionoecetes opilio
GTGTGAGAGATCTCTAAGAATTGATGCAGTTTCCGGTTGCTTTGATAGCATAATTAGTAAAATGAAACACGTTTGTGTTAATTTAAAAGACTCGAGAAAGTTATTTCACCAGACGACGTTCTCCTATCACCATGTCATTCCATTTTAGCTCTATTAGTGTGGTCCGATAGTTAAGCCCGTGCTACTAAATGTACAAATGAGGCTAATTTGTGCCATATTATCAGCGAAATTCAGCAAAAACTACTACGTCGCTGCTAGGGACTATCGTCAGCCTGATAAGACATGATCATTCTTTCACCTGTTTTAAAGTTGTCCTGTGGTGTCATTAACCTTGTATATTCTTGTTCGTGGTCTTAAGGTATGTCCATGCTTCTGAATGTACATCTATGTGTTTACTTGTGTTCTGTTATCTGTAATTACAGTATTTCTACGACGATACTCACTGTCTGAGAATCTCTGCCCGTCCCGCCATATTTGTTGTTATCTCTGACGTCACGGCAACAAGCGGCAAGAAGCCGTGGTAAGCGAGCCCTGGCTCTCGCTTCTTCCAGCTTCTTCCGGCTTGACCAGCTGGGCCAATCCGTAAGAAGCCGGCTTCTTAAAAGTGCCCCGCCATAACAGAAAACGCAAGCTGCAAGAAGCCGGCTTCTTACGGCTTCTTCACCAAAATTCGCCTATATATATGAATAATATCCATCCAAATGCAATCATATGTCTACATTCACCTATAAAAAAGATATTTCATAGCATACCAAGCAATAATGAGCATGCCTGGAGACTTCCGACTTCTGCTAATACCGGTCTTGAGTAGTCGTTGGCCAGTGTGCACGTTAACGACGAAACCGTGCTTTTCCGTGCTGTGGGTTCCGTCGTTGGACTAACGACCAAAAAAAGGTCTTTAAGTGTTTTGTGGCTTCTGGCCCAGAGCGGTCGCGAAAACGCGCTATAATAGTAACGGCCCAACGGTCAGTCGCTACGTGACAGTCAAGCAGAGTGGTTGTTGAAGCTCACTGCTGGTAAGCAAGTAATGTAACTTTGGTGTTTTTATAGCATTTTTTTTGTACTACGGTATGTATTTATTTTTATTTTGCACATCGTAATAATTACTTTCTACGTTTTTTTCAGATATTGATTGTATGGTAATTAAAATGGCATGAAATAGACGTGCTTGTGTCAATCAGCCAGACAACTTGTGCTCTATCTGTGGACAATATACACCTAAGTCACTACGTAGAAACATGACAACAAAGATTTAACTTGCCAACAAGTATTATTTTGACTGTAAGTTAGGAGACAAGGAGAGGGACTGGGCGCCACATCATTTGCTGTGCACAGTGCAGTGCAATGTTAATAGCTTGGATGAATGGTAATATAAAAGCTATGCCGTTCATAGTCCCCAGGGTTTGCATTGCGTGACCCGAAAACTCACTTCAATGATTCTTATTTTTGTTTGACAAAGATTTCTGGTTTCACAAAGAAAAACAAATAAAAAATCACGTACCCAAACTGCGAATCAGCAATACAACCAGTACCACATGATGAAACAAATCCACCACCAGTTCCACCTTCAACGACAATTAGAAAAACATGTTTGATTAATGATTCACAACATGAATCACCAAGGGTAGGTCATGTCACACCAATTTATTGAGTTTTTATAGGAAAGTTTATGAGACGGCAGATAATGATAAGGATTATGATATAATATACCTGGACATTAGTAAGGCATTCGACAAAGTACCACACGAGCGACTCTTAAATAAGGTTAAGGCTCATGAAACAGATGGAAAGGTTCTTCGTTGAATCAAAGCTTGGCTAAGTAATAGGCAACAAGGGGTTACAATTAATGGTTCTTAATCTGAATGGGGACTGGTGACAAGTGGAGTTCCACAAGGGTCTGTTTTGGGTCCATTACTATTTTTTATTTACATCAACGACTTGGATAGTGAGATTAGCAGTGATATCAGCAAGTTTGCTGATGATACTAAGGTAGGTAGGATTATTGGATCAGAGTCTGATGTAAACATATTGCAGGGAGACTTAGATAAACTTAATGAGTGGGTAGTCAGACGGCAGATGGAATTTAATATTAATAAGTGCGCGTTATGAATGTTGGTAGAAAAAACCCTGGTAATAGATACACCATAAGCAATGTATCGCTGAAAAGATCAGAAGGTGAAAAAGATCTTGGAGTGAGGGTGAGCCCAGACCTCCGACCTAGGAAACAATGTATTGAGGCCAGAAATAGAGCTAATAGAGTGTTAGGATTTATTACCAGAAGTGTTAAAAGTAGAAGTGCGGAAGTTATTCTAAAGCTTTATCTGGCTCTAGTCAGGCCTCACCTAGACTATGTGGTTCAGTTTTGGTCTCCATATTACAGGATGGATATAGTAGCCTTGTTAGAAACAGTGCAGAGAAGGATGACCAAAATTATTCAAGCGATGCGTAACTTTAGTTATGAGAAGAGATTGAAGCTTTTAAAGTTACTCACTCGAGAGACGCAGAGTAAGGGGCGATCTGATAGAAGTTTATAAGTGGATAAAGGGATTTAATAAAGGAGAGGTAGGAACAGTTCCTACGGCTATTAACCAGGGTAGAACAAGAAGTCACGGATTCAAGCTGGAAAAGCGTAGATTTAGAAACAAAAAGAAAACCTGGTTCACAAATAGGGTTGTGAATGATTGGAATAGACACTACCACGTGTACGCCTCGCGGCCTCTTGTAACTTTCTTATGTTCTTATGTAATGTTATAGAACAAACATTTACAAAGATAACAGTGTATATTTATACTGATTAACATATATTTGGTAGGGGAAAATTACCATAAGCGGCAAACACAGGTGACAAGTGGCGTTTGTTGGTCCTTCACGCTCGCATCTCCCGCGTCTGTCGCCTGCACAACGAGGGCTGTGACGTCACGTGCAAGGAACCTATACTCAGATTAAATGTCCTCAGTCCAGTATCAATGCATTTCTTTGCAATAACATTGTGGATGGAGGATTCAGAGTTGATGCAGAACGAGGGTTTACACAGGCCACTACTTGATCATGTGAGTGATGAGGTCGCAGCCCAAGAAGGTCCAAACAGCTGTGACCTTCTACGTGCGGACAGGAGGATGGTTCGCACACTCAGAATGTGTCCTCCTCTCGCTGATGGCGAGTCAGAGTGAGGACGACCGCAGGTTCGCCGTGACCCAGATTTTGAAGCTGAGGGCTGGCGAGGAGTATGGGACGCCAGTGTAAGACTCGCATCACACCCAAGCTGAACTTGTCAGCCACCAGCCTGCAGACACTGATCAGCTGGCAGCCTGGCCAGGTGCACGAGCCGGCATTCACCTGTTCACTGTCCGGGGATCAGATCCAGGAGATCCTGGTCAAGCCGTACGAGATTCCGGAGTTCTCTATCCACACTCAGAGCACCGAAAGAGTCGTGAAGCAGGTGACAGAGGCTGCGGCAGCAGTGGTGGGGCAGCAGGCCAGAGACGGGTTCATCCGGGCTCGGGCCCACCACCGGGAGACCATGCCCTGCTTCAGGTCTAAGAAGGACATGATGGACACGTTCTAGGCCAACGTAGAGGCTGTGACACTGTGATGTAGTGCCTGATGAACCAACTGATCAGAAAGAGCTTACCACGCTAGTCTTTTGGAACTCATATTGGTGCATGATGCAATAAACAGGACCAACCGGACACTGCGTACTCATTTAAGCATTATTCGATAAGGGTGCAATATAAAAGTGCGATTTTGCATAGTAAGAATTGCTCAAATACAAAAATGGAAGGAGATAAAATTGTCTTAGAATTCCATTTTACATAAGAAATTGGCATGCCAAAGTTGAGAAAAAGATTTTTTGTTATACGGCGTACCCTACTCATGGATCAAAGCTGAGATGCTAAATGCATGTAATGGGCATTTTCTTGTAGTGATTATTTTAATGTGTCCTTTGTCTCCTGTCTCTTGTGTCACATTGGTTTATGTTTATGAACTAGCCAGTTCAAATAAATGTCTTTTGTCAGTTCAAGCGAGTGCTTCCTGTGAACTGCATACTTATATGATTCATTACTTTCAGTCAACTTTCTTCAGGCTACTAGACGAGCTGGAAGAGCAGAGGTAACCTCCAATATTGAGTCTGATGCACAACAACCCAGGAGAAGGAAACGAGTCAGACGGTACTCAAGCAGGGATGAGAGTGATGAGGGCAGGTTTCCTATGTCTTCACTCACTAAAGGTTCGTTGTGGCTGCATATTTATGCTTAGATGGTAGCTGTGCAATATGTAGCCTACGTATATACCAAAATATGAAATCAGGGTTTTCAGCATATTTTCGAATTATATATATATATATACGTATATATATAATATATATATTATATAATATATTATATATATATATATATATATTATATATATAGATATATTAGAATATTATATATATATAATATACGTAGTCTATATATATATATATATAATATATATATGATATATAATATATATATATATACGTATATATATATATATATATAGTATATATATATATTATATATCATATATATATATATATATATATATATAATAATATATATATATATATATATATTTCCAATATATTCCATGAATACAGTGAGTATGTAGATATTCCAGGTGGTGATTCATCTTGAAAACCATTGTGACGGCTGGACCCCCACTCTTGGTCCGGCCACCAGCTGAGCAGCTTGTAACAATTAATGGTCTGGGAGGTGCAGGAGCAATTCCAGCATCAACACCAACATAAACATGTAGCAAATCTTTCCATCACAGAGGAGACCAGGTCATGGACGGTGCTTAGGTGAGATCTCATAAGACAAATTTTAATTAATTTTCAGCAATTTCAACAGTTCCTTTTGTACTAAGCACTGTCTTTCGTGCAAGAAGTTTTTGTGTGAATCTATCTATTGCCATGACTAACTGCAAAGAATTATCTGGAAGCTTGAAAATCTATTTTATCAACTGATTTTATCAACTGATTACACTGGTCCGACACCAAAAATGGTTCTGAGTT
Source organism: Chionoecetes opilio (assembly GCA_016584305.1). Classification (NCBI taxonomy): domain Eukaryota; kingdom Metazoa; phylum Arthropoda; class Malacostraca; order Decapoda; family Majidae; genus Chionoecetes; species Chionoecetes opilio. The sequence goes on from JACEEZ010023228.1 coordinate 112,261, forward strand.
CATTGTGTGTGGGTTGGAAAGCATTTTCGCTGCTGATTTCAAAATGGCATTGCTTTTTTCTCTAGCACGTATAATTTTTGAAATATCGGCATTTTAAATTTTAATAGCTATATAATTATATACTATTAATTATAAATATCGAAACAATCCCCCTACGTTAATATAAATTACTCGTAATTAAATTCTGGTGGTGCCTGCGGCTTTATTAGGACCTAATGTACATATCTGGCAAAAAATATACTTAAATTATGTTCCAAATATGTTCCGCCACTCACTCTTATCATAAGTGTGAGCCTCACAAAGTTGTTCCATGAGTGTGTCAACATCAAAGCAGTAACAGAGCTTGTGTTCCATCTTGAAGAAGCTTGAAAGTCTTTATGTCTACGACGCAAACGTGGTGATGAGAACTCCTTCTTGTAGCAAATTCCATTCCTTGAGACGAGATCCAAGGACTTTCACTTTTCTCCTTGGGTAGATCTAGGTCCTAGCAAGGTCATGTAGCATTTCCTGACTGATGAATTTGGGCTCTCTGTTGTCTGCCATTTCTTGAAAGTCTGTATCCATGGGATTATCCTCTCGTTCGAATCTGATTCACTTATAGCAGGGGTGGCCAACCTTTTGTGAGATATGATCTACTTTTTCTACAGTTACCCTGATGCGATCTACCAGCCTAAGATTCAAACATATTCCATAAATGTAACTGTAACAGTGTAACATCTTACTCCCACTCGAGGTATGAGAGAGAGAGAGAGGAGAAGAGAGAGAGAGAAGAGAGAGAGAGATAGAGAGAGAGAGGAGAGACGAGAGAGAGAGAGAGAGAGAGAGAGAGAGGAGAGAGAGAGGAGAGAGAGAGAGAGAAGAGAGAGAGAGAGAGAGAGAGAGAGAGAGAGAGAGAGAGAGAGAGAGAGAGAGAGGGAGAGAGAGAGAGAGAGAGAGAGAGAGAGAGAGAGAGAATATTTTTTTGCAGTAACTGTAACACTGCTACAATTATGATATATAATTGTTAAAAAATTAAGCACATTACAGAGCAATTACATTNTTTGTATTTTGATCCATTTTTTCTCATCTCCCGTCAATGACATCATCGACCCTGGCTATTGTGATATTGTTTAGAACCTTCAGTTCGGGTGGCATAAGTGCAGCAAATCCATTTTGTTCCAGTAGTATCGTAATGTCAGACATAAATTGTTTTTCCACCGCTATCATCGTCCAGCCTGAGTGCCAGGAATCCATCGTAAACTGGGATCCACCTTGTTGCCTGGATCTGCTTGGAGCATAAGAGTTCCAAGAGCTGTCTTTTTTATCTCTGTCGTCAGAGTTACGGCATTTCATTTTGACACGAGCCATCACGTCATACAAAAATTAATGTGGATGAAAAAGTAATCCAATTGCCTCAAAGAAATAGCAGGAACAATAATACTAAAGTCCTCACAAGACAAGACCGGTAATAGTTGTATAAATAAAACCAAGACCACTATCAAACTGCAACACAAAAACTCTGCCTACAGCTGCCACACCAGCGTGTCCCCGCCCACTCCTGAGCGTCGCAGGACACAAGTGGAGCTGCCCCGTGAGGGTCTCGCCTGTCCCTAACAGCAGGTTTCCCACCCTTGGTGCTTGCTACCTTTAACTAGCCCTCTGAGGGCCCCCTTGTGTCACTGCTCTATGCCAGTGACCAGCAGGGTTCGCCTCCGTCTCACACCAAGGGACGCTAAGGGCGACAGCATGAATCTGCAACAACGTTGAGCAACGCGGTAAACAAACAAGGACCTCCTGGGCAGCCACTACAGCCCTGTGGGGAGCGCCGCGGTTCACAGGAATCACAGACAGTGTTATACTTCAGCTAAATCAGTTAACTAGCTGTTAACACAGAGCACTGGGACTAAATCCTGCTCACCGTGGCTGTCAAGTCCAAAGACACGTTGAAAGTGACAGTGGCGAAACCAAGGCAGGCAGTGTAGAGCACCTCAGGGACACGAGGGGCGACCTGTTACACTGTGCGTTGTGGTATGAGCGAGGGCGGCAGAACCTTCCACGACGGCTGCCGGTGTCGTGTGGGCAAGTGTCTGTTTACGAGGGAATGTCTGTTTACTAACAAAAGCAAAGAAAACGGGAGTTGAGGGGAGTAATTACTAATTTTGACTTGATCAACAAAGGCATGTCCAGGCGTCCTACCACAACAAACCCGTCTTTATTTATCATTAAAGGGGGGGGGGGGGGGGGCACGAAGTGGAACACTCGCCGACATCGGCGAGAATTCCTATCGGCGACAGTTATAGGTATGGTTTTGAGCATACATGATATATGAGGCATTCAATTTCGTACAGAAATGTCCTTAACCACGTATATGCCCCATCTCCGGGCTCGAGGACATTCTGTACGAAATTGAATGCCTCATATATCATGTATGCTCAAAACCATACCTATAACTGTCGCCGATAGGAATTCTCGCCGACGTCGGCGAGTGTTCCACTTCGTGCCCCCCCCCCCCCCCCCTTTAATGATAAATAGAGACGGGTTTTTTTGTGGTAGTACGCCTGGACATGCCTTGGTTGATCAAGTCAACATTAGTAATACTCCCCTCAACTCCCGTTTTCTTTGCTTTTGTTAGTAAACAGACATTAAGGTTTTATACACTGACTTCTAACGGGAACCCTACTTGGTTCTCTTCCCGCAGCGCAGTGTGTAAGGGAAAAGGCAGATTGTGGTACTTGCATCCCTACACATGATATGATGTGGCGATGACAACTGACACACTATCATTATAAGCGCCAGCTGACACAGGGGATAAAAGAATAGAGGAGGAACAGGAATTCCTCTTTTTTTTGAGGATGATAGCTACGTAGATTTTCTCGAGTTTCACTTTTTTTCGAGTCATTATATGTGTTACTAAAATATATATTTTTATTTATTCATTTATTTTGGAAAAAAAAAATTTGAACAGGGAATTTTGTGTCATGAATTGTTGGCCATGATTGGATATATTATACATTTTGGTGAAAAGAGAAAATATTTTTATATGAGGAATGCTGAATTCAATGATGTATATAGTTATCTACTGACTATATCATTTTAGCTAAGGTTGTACGATAATTATATATAATCTATCTGAAAATACGTTTTTTAAATTTTGGTGGGGGATCGGTTAGGGGATAATTTTTGGGGCCTCCCCCAAAAAACCTACGGGGAAACCGCGAGGCTAAGGGTGGTCTGGAGCACCCTTAACTCCCTAAGGGAGTGAAATTTGAAGCGGCTAGACGTCAACAAACAATAAATTACAAGTTGTATCACTGTACTTTATGTTTATTGTGTATTATAGAGCAATTTCATGCTTGCCTGTTTGAAATGTGATGTGTTTATTGCATCATTGACTCCATATATATCATATTTAACATACAATACCTATACTTGTAATAAATTCATATTAGGGCAAACTTAATATATTAAATATATATATCGGTCGACTTCTTGAATCAAAACGTATAGTTCATCATACAAGTTTGGCCGCTATAATGATGCCGCTATGATGATGTAAAGGTCTACCGTACACACACGCACGTACACACACAAGCAAGGATATTATAACGTTCAGCAAACTTGCTGATATCACTGTTAATCCCACTATCCAAGTCGTTGATGCAAATCAAAAATAGTAATGGACCCAAAACAGACCCTTGTAGTTTCCTCTGCTCTTCTGTAGTTTATGCTGGTCATTCAAATCTGTAGTACGACTGTCCAAGCGAGGATGTTCTCTGTAGTAACTGGGGGACTCTGAGACAGTTCTCCGGCTATCAATTGTCAAGGTGACACCCAGAGGGGCATGGTCAGAACCTTGAACATCTTGAACATTCATGTTTTTTATCAGGTCGATGCATTCACTTTTTACGAGACATAAATCGATTTCCGAGATCCATGTCTGATGCCTTTTGAAGGATAAGTCACCCCCCAGCCGTCTGCCACCGCAATAGAGGTGGTTCGCACGACCATGGAGTTGTTATGGCATATGCTTAACAACGTTCTGCCGTGGTTGTTTACAGTTTGATCTTGAATGCCTCTATATTGTAATATGACCACTGTCGTTTGTTAAGCAAAGCACACCAACTCGTGCATTCAAGTCACCCACCATAACAACTTTCTCGAACTCTGCTGTACGTCGAGCGATGGCACCCTTTGTCTAGGACGGTAGTAAGGCGAGTCGATGGGGGGTATAGAAAACACCTCCCAGCTTCGGGCCCGGGCCCACCATGACAGCACCAGCCATATCTGTCTGGTCTTCAGTATCAGTGTCCACTTGAGCAATTTTCCTTTTAAAGTCGGTCCTTTACCAACATCATCACGCCGCCTCTGCCGTGACCAACCTTGGAAAATTTGTATAAACACTGAACCCGGGAACTTTCAAGTGAAATATTTTTTCGTCCCCAGTATCCATACAGTATATATTCAAGAACAAACTTAAGTATGTCTGGGTCTTGTAATTTATCCTTTAAGACCTGCAATATTCCAGGAACAAATCTTCGTTCGTAATTCTTGGCAGAAGTTAGATAGTTTTTAGAAATACATGAACCTTTTACCAAAACAAAAAGTAGCCAGACTTATCTTGACAGAGGATCGTTGTTGCTGATAGCTATTGGTCATATTTTGCCCCACACACACACACACACCCCACACACACACACACACACCCACACACCCCAAAACACACACACCACACAACACCACACACACACACACACACTGGGGGGGCAAACACACCTGCTGTCACTACACACCTGTAGGGCCCTTTCGAAAACACACACACCACACACACACACCCCCACACACACAACACACACACACACACACACACACACACCTGTCACCTGTGTAACCTAACCTTCCTACCGTAGATAACCCTATAGTCGCCAAATGAACCGCAACAAACACGAGAGAATGGCCCATCATGGATGGCCTTGTCCACGCGAGGTGACTCGCGATCGCCAGCTTGTACTCCCGCTCATTGCGGGTTTGCAAACCCACTTGATAATACTTCTATTATAGCTGCATGGCAGATCGTTTAACAGACAGACAGACAGACAGACAGACAGGACAGACAGACAGACAGACAAAAGCGAGAGAAACAGACAGACAGACAGACCGCGAGAGAATCAGAGCAAACAGACAGAGCCGGCGGTGCCATGGTAAGGGGCGGCGGCGGCGGCCATCGCTGTGACGTCACCGCCTCGCCTTACACAACACTTGAGTGAAAGGTTTTTGCAATGGATAAATCCCCCAAAACCCTTACAACGCCCCCTGAAAAGGGCCGAAACGACTCCCTAAATACCCAGAACACTTTAGGCCCTCGATTCAATAGCCTATATAATGGTATCTCTAACCCCCTATCTATAACCCCAGAAAAACCCAAACTTCATCCCCAATGCCCCTGGTTTTAATAAACCTGGTTTTGACAGTTGTGTCCTCCGCCCAGATATCTGCGGGGGAGGCACCTGGTGAGTGTATACTTACTGTTTCCTCTCGTAACTGTGAAATAACGCTATGCACGTGACTCTACACCCCACTTATAATGAATGAAGTGTCTAATTACCTTTGTCTAGGTTCAGCCCGTGCCAGCCGCGTCTGGGAGCCTGAAATAAGGGTGAAGGTAAGGGTTTTTTTTGCCATGATTTCAATGTTCGGTGGCTGGGTTTGGGGTTATATGGTGGTTATTAAGGTGTTTCCGGTTTGTTTTAGGTGTGAGGAGGTGGGAATAGGTAATTGTCACGTGAAATAAGCCTTCCCATGCCTTTTTGAAAGCCTGTAGCGGCAAATGGAAGGACTATTTTTGAATCTTGAACCTGGTCGCCCAGGAAACCCACGTCCAATTTTTTTGTGTCCTTTGGTGTTCCCGCGCTTTAACTCACCCCCCCCCCCCCCCCCCCCCCCCCAAACTTTACCTCTCTCCTCCTGTCGGCAGTGGGACCAGATTTACTGGCAGTGGGACAGATGATGATGATGAGAGAGGTGAGACGAGAAGCCAGCCCCGTTGCTGCTGCTGCTGCTAGTTAGTTTAGTGCTGCTATTACCGGCTAACAGGGTTACACCGGGTGTGCTGCTGCTACACTCCCTGTAAAAAAAAAAAGTCTGCGCTCACGCCTGTTCGCTTCACAAACTCTAGACTTTTAATTAATTCATTTCATGTCAATTTCATTAAAAATAAATGTATTAAATAAAAATAATGTATTTTTTTCTAAGGAAAAAAATTTTTCTCCTCTCCTCCCCCTCCTCCTCTCCTCCTTTCCCCCTCCTCCTCCCCCTCCTCCTCCTCCCTCCTCCTCCTCCTCCTCCTCCTCCTTCCTCCTCCTCCTCCTCCTCCTCCTCCTCCCTCTCCTCCTCCTCCTCCTCCTCCTCCCCCTCCCTCCTCCTCCTCCATCTCCTCCTCCTCCACTCCTCTCCTCCTCCATCTCCTCCTCTTCCATCTCCTCCTCCTCCCCCTCCCCTCCATCTCCTCCTCCTCCATCTCCTCCTCCTCCATCTCCTCCTCCTCCTCCTCCTCCTCCATCTCCTCCTCCTCCATCTCCTCCTCCTCCCCCTCCTCCCCCTCCTCCTCCTCCTCCTCCTCCCCCTCCTCCTCCTCCTCCCTCCTCCCCTCCTCCTCCTCCCCCTCCTCCTCCTCCTCCTCCTCCTCCTCCTCCTCCTCCTCCTCCTGCTCCCCCCCCCTCCCCTCCCCCTCCTCCTCCTCCTCCCCCTCCCCCTCCCCTCCCCCTCCTCCTCTCCTCCTCTCCTCCTCCTCCTTTCCCCCTCCTCCGCCAGTCAGCAGAGCAGTCTTAAAGGTGCTTAAAAAATCTGCGCTGACGCCTGTTCGCTTTTCACAAACTCTAGACTTTTTTGTTTTTACAATAGGAGTGTAGACAGCAGCCAAATTGAACCTATAAACTAACCTTTATAATAACATTCCAAACCGTATCTAACTATAAGCCTTAAAAATAACTAACCTAAAATTATTAAGGTGCAAATGAGGAGGAATGAGGGGTGAGGGGAAGATAAGGGGGGGAAATAAGGGTTTTTAGGGGGAAATAAAGGGAAATAGGGTAAATAGGGGAAAAAGAAGGGGAATCTGAGGGCGAAATATGGAGCAAATAGGGTAAAATGAGGGAAAGTGAGGGGAAATTAGGGATTCTAAGGCAATTTTTTTGTTTTGGGAAATGACAGGAAAGGAAGGAAACGAGTGGTTTCAGGAAAGGGAGGGGAAATGAGCTGTTTTAGGGGGAAACGAGGGGAAATTAGAGTTTTATGGGGGAAAAGAGGGGAAATAAGGTTTTAGGGGAAAATTAGGGGTAAGTTGGAGGGAATATGAATATGAGGGGAAAATATGGAGAAATTAGGGATAAATGAGGGGAAATGTGGGGAAGTGCCGGAAAATTAGGAAATTTTAAGGCAAATTTTTTTGTTTGGGAGAAATAAGGGGAAAATGACAGGAAAGGAGGGGAAATGAGTGGTTTAAGGAAAGTGAGGGGAAAATTAGCTGTTATAAGGGAAACGAGGGAAATTTTTGTTTAAAGGGGGAAATGATGGGTTGTAAGGGGGGAAAATTTTCGGAAATAAGGGGGAAATATGGGGAAAAATGAAGGGTAATCTGGGGGGTTAATATGGAAAAAATTAGGGTAAAATGAGGGGAAATTAGGGGTAACTGAGGGGAAAGTGAGGGGAAACTAGGGATTTTAAGGCAAATTTTTGGTTTTGGAGAAATGAGGGGAAAATGACAGGAAAGTGAGGGGAAATTGGTGGTTTAAGGAAAGTGAGGGGAAATGAGTGGTTTTAAGGGGAAATGAGGGGAAATTAGAATTTAAAGGGGAAAAATGAGGGGGAATTATGGGTTTTAAGGGGGAGAAAAATTAGGGGAAATTAGGGGTAACTGAGGGGAAAGTGAGGGGAAACTAGGGATTTTAAGGCAAATTTTTGGTTTAGGCGAAATGAGGGGAAAATTACAGGAAAATGAGGGGAAATGGGTGGTTTAAGGAAAGTGAGGGGAAATGAGTGGTTTTAAGGGGAAACGAGGGGAAATTAGAGTTTTAAGGGGGAAAATGAGGGGAAATTATGGGGTTTTTAAAGGGGGAAAATGAGGGGGAAAATGACGGGAAACTAGGGATTTTTAAAGGCAAATTTTTGGTTTTGGCGAAATGAGGGGAAAATGACAGGAAAATGGGGGAAATGGGTGGTTTTAAAGGAAGTGAGGGGGAAAAGAGTGGTTTTAAGGGAACGAGGGGGAAATAGAGTTTTAAAGGGGAAAATGAGGGGAAATTATGGGTTTTAAGGGGTAAAATGAGGGGAAATGAGGGGAAAGTGAGGGGAAACTAGGGGTTTTAAGGCATTTTTTTTTTGAGAAAAGAGGGGGAAAAAGACAGAAAAGGAGGGGGAAATGGGGGGTTTAGGGAAAGTGAGGGGAAATGAGCGGTTTTAAGGGGAAATTAGAGTTTTAAAGGGGAAAATGAGGGAAATATGAGTTTTAAGGGGTAAAATGAGGGGAAATTAGGGGTAAAGGATGGGAAAGTGAGGGGAAACTAGGGATTTTAAGGCATTTTTGGTTTGGAAATGAGGGGAAATGACAGAAAAATGAGGGAAATGGGTGGTTTAGGAAAGTGAGGGAAAATGAGCGGTTTTAAGGGGTAAATGAAGGGAAATTAGGGGTAAAATGAGGGGAAGTGAGGGAAAATAGGTTTTTTTTGTTTGGGAGAAAAAGAGGGGAAAATGACAGAAAAGTGAGGGGAAATTGGTGGGTTAGGGAAAGTGAGGGGAAATGAGCGGTTTAAGGGGAAACGAGGGGAAATTAGTTTTAAAGGGGAAAAAGAGGGGAAATTATGAGTTTTAAGGGGGAAAATGAGGGGAAATTAGGGTAAAATGAGGGGAAAGTGAGGGGAAACTAGGGATTTTAAGGCATTTTTTTTTGGAGAAATGAGGGGAAAATGACAGAAAAGTGAGGGGAAATGAGCGGTTTTAAGGGGAAACGAGGGGAAATTAGAGTTTTAAAGGGGAAAATGAGGGGAAATTATGAGTTTTAAGGGGGAAAATGAGGGGAAATTAGGGATAAATGAGGGGAAAGTGAGGGGAAACTAGGGATTTTAAGGCATTTTTTTTGGAGAAATGAGGGGAAATTGACAGAAAAGTGAGGGGGAAAAGGGTAGGGTTTTGGGAAAAATGAGGGGAAATGAGCAGTTTTAAGGGGGAACGAGGGAAAATTAGAGTTTTAAAGGGGAAAATGAGGGAAATTATGGGTTTTAAGGGTAAAATGAGGGGAAATTTGGGTAATAGAGGGAAATGAGGGGAAACTAGGGATTTTAAGGCATTTTTTTTTGGAGAAATGAGGGGAAATTGACAGAAAATTGAGGGAAATGGGTGGTTTAGGGAAAGTGAGGGGAAATGAGCGGTTTTAAGGAGAAAAGAGGGGAAACGAGGGGAAATTAGAGTTTTAAGGGGAAAATGAGGGGAAATTATGGGTTTTAAGGGGTAAATGAGGGGAAATGAGGGGAAAGTGAGGGGAAAACTAGGGATTTTAAGGTTTTTTTTTTGTTGAGAAATGAGGGGAAATTTACAGAAAGTGAGGGAAATGGGTGGTTTAGGGAAAGTGAGGGGAAATGAGCGGTTTTAAGGGGGAAAAGAGGGGGAAAATTAGTTTTAAGGGAAATGGGGAAAATTTTGGGTTTTAAGGGTAAATGAGGGAAATTGGGTGGGGTTTTTAAGTTTTTTGTTTGGAAAAATTTTTTAAAAATGAGCGGTTTTAAGGGAAACGAAAGGGAATTGAGTTTTAAGGGGAAATGGGGGAAATTAGGTAAATGTTTAGGGGGGTGAGGTTTTTTAGGTTTAAATATTTAGGATTTTAGGCATTTAGACAGTTTAGGACATTTTAGTATATGGACATTTTAGCTATTTTAGGATTTTAGGGCTTTTAGGACATTTTAGGACTTTTGTTTTAGGACATTTTAGGAATTTTAGTATTTTAGGCTTTTAGTACATTTTAGGACATTTTGGACATTTTAGGACATTTTGGACATTTTAGACATTTTGGACATTTTAGTACATTTTAGGAGATTTTAGTAATTTTAGGACTTTTAGTACATTTTAGGACATTTAAGGCAATTTAGTTAATTTTGGACATTTTAGGACTTTTAGACATTTTGACATTTTAGGACATTTAGGACTTTTATCATTTTAGGGTTTTTTAGTACATTTTTTGGACATTATAGTTAATTTTTTGGACATTTAGAGCTTTTAGGACATTTTAGGGCATTTAGGACATTAGGAATTTTAGGAATTTTAGGAAATTTTTGACAATTTAGGATTAGGACATTTAGAGCTTTTTGGACATTTTAGGACTTTTAGGACATTTTAGGACATTTAGGATAATTTTAGTAAATTTCGTACATTTAGTACATTTTTAAAAAATTTAGGACAAATTTAAATACATTTTAGGACATTTAGTACATTTAGGACATTTTAGGACATTTTAGGGAATTTAGGACTTTCAGTACATTTAGGAATTTTAGGGTTTAGTTTAGTTTGTAGAACATACTAGTTAGTTAACCTAACTAGTTAGTTAAACCTAACTAGTTAGGTTAATAGTAGTTAACCTAATAGTTAAGGGTTTTTAACTTTTAAATAGTTTTGGGTTTAAACCCAACTAGTTAATTTAACCTACTAGTTAGGTTAACTTTTGGCTAGTTAGGTTAACCTTTTAAATAGTTAAATAACTAATAGTAACCTATCTAGTTAGGTTAAACCCAACTATTAAACCTAACAGTTATTAACCTAACTAGTTTAAACCTAACAAACTGTTAACCTAGCTAGTTAGGAAAATTTAACCTAACTAGTTAGTTAACCTAACTAGTTAGTTAACCTACTAGTTAGTTAACCTAACTAGTTAGGTTAATTAGCTAATTAACCTAACTAGTTAGGTTAACTTAACTAGTTAGTTAGTTAACCTAACTAGTTAGTTAACCTAAATACTTAGTTAACCTAACTAGTTAGGTTAACTAACTAGTTAGGTTAACTAACTAGTTAGGTTAACTAAATAGTTAGGTTAACTAACTAGTTAGGTTAACCTAACTAGTTAGGTTAACCTAACTAGTTAACCTAACTAACTAGTTAACCTAATTAGCTAGGTTAACTACTTAGTTAACCTAACTAGTTAGGTTAACCTAGCTAGTTAACCTAACTAGTTAGGTTAACTTAGTTAGGTTAACATAGTTAGGTAACTAGTTAGTTACAACTAGTTAGGTTAACTAACTAGTTAGGTTAACTAACTAGTTAGGTTAACAAACTAGTTAGGTTAACTAACTAGTTAGGTTAACTAGTTAGGTTAACCTAACTAGTTAGGTTAACCTAACTAGTTGGTTAACCTAACTAGTTAGGTTAACCAACTAGTTAGGTTAACTAACTAGTTAGGTTAACTAGTTAGGTTAACTAACTAGTTAGGTTAACTAACTAGTTAGGTTAACCTAACTAGCTAGGTTAACTAGTTTGTTAGGTTAACTAGTTAGGTTAACTAACTAGTTAGGTTAACTAGTTAGGTTAACCTAACTAGATAGGTTAACTAGTTAGTTAGGTTAACTAGTTAGGTTAACCTAACTAGCTAGTTAACCTAACTAGTTAGGTTAACTAACTAGTTAGGTTAACTAACTAGTTAGTTAACCTAACTAGTTAGGTTAACTAGCTAGTTAACCTAACTAGTTAGGTTAACTAACTAGTTAGGTTAACTAACTAGTAAGGTTAACTAAAAACTAAAACTAAAACCCTAAAATGTCCTAAAATGTACTGAAAGTCCTAAAATGTCCTAAAATGTCCTAAAATGTCCTAAAATGTACTAAATGTCCTAAAATGTACTATAATGTCCTAAAATGTTTTAAAATGTACTAAAATGTACGAAATTATACTAAAATATCCTAAAATGTCCTAAAATGTCCTAAAATGTCCTAAAATGTCCAAAAAGCTCTAAAATGTCCTAAAATGTCCTAAAATGTCCTAAAATGTCCTAAAATGTCCTAAAATGTCCTAAAATGTCCTAAAATGTCCTAAAATGTCCTAAAAGCTCTAAAATGTCCTAAAATGTACTATAATGTCCTAAAATGTACTAAAAAACCCTAAAATGTACTAAAAGTCCTAAAATGTCCTAAAATGTCCTAAAATGTCCTAAAATGTCCTAAAATGTCCTAAAATGTACTAAATTGTCCTTAAATGTCCTAAAATGTACTAAAATGTCCTAAAATGTACTAAAATCTCCTAAAATGTACTAAAATGTCCTAAATGTCCTAAAATGTCCTAAAATGTCCTAAAATGTCCTAAAATGTCCTAAAATGTACTAAAAGCCCTAAAATGTACTAAAATTCCTAAAATGTCCTAAAATGTCCTAAAAGTCCTAAAATGTCCTAAAAGCCCTAAAATGTCCTAAAATAGCCTAAAATGTCCTCAAATATACTAAAATGTCCTAAACTGTCCTAAAATGCCTTAAAATCCCTAGTTTCCCCTCACTTTCCCCTCATTTACCCCTAATTTCCCCTCATTTTCCCCCTTATAACTCTAATTTCCCCTCGTTTCCCGTTAAAACCGCTCATTTCCCCTCACTTTCCCTAAACCACCCATTTCCCCTCACTTTTCTGTCATTTTCCCCTCATTTCCCCTCATTTTCCCCCTTAAAACTCTAATTTCCCTTCGTTTCCCGTTAAAACCGCTCATTTCCCCTCACTTTCCCTAAACCACCCATTTCCCCTCACTTTTCTGTCATTTTCCCCTCATTTCTCCAAAACAAAAAAGCCTTAAAATCCCTAGTTTCCCCTCACTTCCCCCTCTTTTACCCCTAATTTCCCCTCATTTTACCCCTTAAAACCCATAATTTCCCCTCATTTTCCCCTTTAAAACTCTAATTTCCCCTCGTTTCCCCTTAAAACCGCTCATTTCCCCTCACTTTCCCTAAACCACCCATTTCCCCTCACTTTTCTGTCAATTTCCCCTCATTTCTCAAAACAAAAGAAAAAACCTTAAAATCCCTAGTTTCCCCTCACTTTCCCCTCATTTCCCCTCATATTACCCCTTAAAACCCATAATTTCCCCTCATTTTCCCCCTTAAAACTCTAATTTCCCCTCGTTTCCCCTCTTTTCTCCTTAAAACCGCTCATTTCCCCTCACTTTCCCTAAACCACCCATTTCCCCTCACTTTTCTGTCAATTTCCCCTCATTTCTCCAAAAAAAAATGCCTTAAAATCCCTAGTTTCCCCTCATTTCCCCTCATATTACCCCTAATTTCCCTCATTTTGACCCCTTAAAACTCATAATTTCCCCTCATTTTCCCCTTTAAAACTCTAATTTCCCCTCGTTTCCCCTTAAAACTGCTCATTTCCCCTCACTTTCCCTAAACTACCCATTTCCCCTCACTTTTCTGTCAATTTCCCCTCATTTCTCCCAAACAAAAAAAAATGCCTTAAAATCCCTAGTTTCCCCTCACTTTCCCCTCTTTTATCCCTAATTTCCCCTCATTTTACCCCTAAAACTCATAATTTCCCCTCATTTTCCCCTTTAAAACTCTAATTTCCCCTCGTTTCCCCTCTTTTATCCTTAAAACCGCTCATTTCCCATCACTTTCCCTAAACCACCCATTTCCCCTCACTTTTCTGTCAATTTCCCCTCATTTCCAAAAAAAAAAATGCCTAAAATCCTAGTTTCCCTCACTTTCCCTCATTTTACCCTAAAACCATAATTTCCCTCATTTTCCCCCTTAAAACTCTAATTTCCCTCGTTTTCCCCTTAAAACTAATTTCCCCTCGTTTTCCCCTAAAACCGCTCATTTCCCCTCACTTTCCCTAAACCACCCATTTCCCCTCACTTTTCTGTCATTTTCCCCTCATTTCTCCAAAACAAAAAAATCCCTAGTTTCCCCTCACTTTCCCCTCAGTTACCCCTAATTTCCCTTCATTTTACCCCTTAAAACCGCTCATTTCCCCTCACTTTCCTAAACCCCATTTCCCCTCACTTTTCTGTCATTTCCCTCATTTCGCCAAAACCAAAAATTTGCCTTAAAATCCCTAGTTTCCCCTCACTTTCCCCTCAGTTACCCCTAATTTCCCCTAATTTTTCTCCCCCTTAAAACCCATAATTCCCCCTCATTTTTCCCCTTTAAATTCTAATTTCCCCTCATTTCCCCTTAAAACCACTCATTTCCCCTCACTTTCCTTAAACCACCAATTTCCCCTCACTTTCCTGTCATTTTCCCCTCATTTCTCCAAAACCAAAAATTTGCCTTAAAATCCCTAGTTTCCCCTCACTTTCCCCTCAGTTACCCCTAATTTCCCCTCATTTTACCCTAATTTTTCCATATTAACCCCCCAGATTACCCTTCATTTTCCCCATATTTCCCCCTTATTTCCGTAAATTTCCCCCTTACAACCCATCATTTCCCCCTTAAAACAAAAATTTCCCCTCGTTTCCCCTTATAACAGCTAATTTCCCCTCACTTTCCTTAAACCACTCATTTCCCCTCACTTTCCTGTCATTTTCCCCTTATTTCTCCCAAACAAAAAATTTGCCTTACAATTCCTAATTTTCCGGCACTTTCCCCACATTTCCCCTCATTTATCCCTAATTTCTCCATATTTTCCCCTCAGATTCATATTCCCTCCATACTTACCCTAATTTTCCCCTAAAAACCTTTATTTCCCCTCTTTTACCCCATAAAACTCTAATTTCCCCTCGTTTCCCCCTAAAACAGCTCATTTCCCCTCCCTTTCCTGAAACCACTCGTTTCCTTCACTTTCCTGTCATTTCCCCAAAACAAAAAAATTGCCTTAGAATCCCTAATTTCCCCTCACTTTCCCCTCATTTTACCCTATTTGCTCCATATTTCGCCCTCAGATTCCCCTTCATTTTCCCCATATTTACCCTCATTTCCCTTTATTTCCCCCTAAAAACCCTTATTTCCCTCCCTTATCTTCCCCTCACCCCTCATTTCCTCCTCATTTGCACCTTAATAAATTTTAGGTTAGTTATTTTTAAGGCTTATAGTTAGATACGGTTTGGAATGTTATTATAAAGGTTAGATTATAGGTTCAATTTGGCTGCTGTCTACACTCCTATTGTAAAAACAAAAAAAGTCTAGAGTTTGTGAAAAGCGAACAGGCGTCAGCGCAGAGTTTTTAAGCACCTTTAAGACTGCTCTGCTGACTGGCGGAGGAGGAGGAGGAGGAGGAGGAGGAGGAGGAGGAGGAGGAGGGGGAGGGGGAGGGGGAGGGGGAGGGGAGGGAGGAGGGGAGGGGGAGGGGGGAGGGGGAGCAGGAGGAGGAGGAGGAGGAGGAGGAGGAGGAGGAGGAGGAGGAGGAGGAGGAGAGGAGGAGGAGGGGAGGAGGAGGAGGAGGAGGAGGAGGAGGAGGGGAGGAGGAGGAGGAGGAGGAGGAGGAGGAGATGGAGGAGGAGGAGATGGAGGAGGAGGAGATGGAGGAGGAGGAGATGGAGGAGGAGGAGATGGAGGAGGAGGAGATGGAGGAGGAGGAGGAGGAGGAGGAGATGGAAGAGGAGGAGATGGAGGAGGAGGAGGAGATGGAGGAGGAGGAGATGGAGGAGGAGGAGGAGGAGGAGGAGGAGAGGAGGAGGAGGAGATGGAGGAGGAGGAGGAGGAGGAGGAGGAGGAGGAGGAGGAGGAGGAGGAGGAGGAGGAGGAGGAGGAGGAGGAGGAGGAGGAGGAGGAGGAGGAGGAGGAGGAGGAGGAGGAGGAGAAAAATTCTTTTCCCTTAGAAAAAAATACATTATTTTTATTTAATACATTTATTTTTAATGAAATTGACATGAAATGAATTAATTAAAAGTCTAGAGTTTGTGAAAAGCGAACAGGCGTGAGCGCAGACTTTTGTACAGGGAGTGTAGCAGCAGCACACCCGGTGTAACCCTGTTAGCCGGTAATAGCAGCACTAAACTAACTAGCAGCAGCAGCAGCAACAGGGCTGGCTTCTCGTCTCACCTCTCTCATCATCATCATCTCGTCCCACTGCCATGTACATCTGGTCCCACTGCCAAGAACAGGAGGAGAGAGGTACAAGTTTGGGGGGGGGGGGGGGGGGGGGGTGAGTTAAAGCGCGGGAACACCAAAGGACACAAAAAAATTGGACGTAGGTCCTGGGCGACCAGGTTCAAGATTCAAAAAATAGTCCTTCATTTGCCGCTACAGGCTTTCAAAAAGGCATGGGAAGGCTTATTTCACGTGACAATTACCTATTACCACCTCCTCACACCTCAAACAAACCGGAAAACACCTTAATAACCACCATATAACTCCAACCAGCCACCGAACATTGAAATCATGGCAAAAAAACACCCTTACCTTCACCCTTATTTCAGGCTCCCAGACGCGGCTGGCACGGTCTGAAGCCTAGACAAAGGTAGATTAGACACTTCATTCATTATAGAGTGCGTGTAGAGTCACGTGCATAGCGTTATTTCACAGTTACGAGAGGAAACAGTAAGTATACACTCACCAGGTGCCTCCCCCGCAGATATCTGAGCGGAGGACACAACTGTCAACAACAGGTTTATTAAAACCAGGTGACATTGGAGATGAAAGTGGCTTTTTCTGGGGTTATAGATAGGGGGTTAGAGATACCATTATATAGGCTATTGTAATCGAGGGCCTAAAGTGTTCTGGGTATTTAGGGAGTCGTTTCGGCCCTTTCAGGGGGCGTTGTAAGGGTTTTGGGGGGAGATTTATCCATTGCAAAACCCTTTCACTCAAGTGTTGTGTTAGGCGAGGCGGTCACGTCACAGCGATGGCCGCCGCCAACGCCCGTTACCATGGCACCGACGGGCTCTGTCTGTTTCTCTGATTCTCTCGCGGTCTGTCTGTCTGTCTGTTTGTCTCGCTCTGTCTGTCTGTCTGTCTGTCTGTCTGTCTGTCTGTCTGTCTGTCTGTTAAACGATCTGCCATGCAGCTATAATAGAAGTATTATCAAGTGGTTAGCAAGCCCGCAATGAGCGGTAGTACAAGCTGGCGATCGCGAGTCACCTCGCGTGGACAAGGCCATCCATGATGGGCCATTCTCTCGTGTTGTTGCGGTTCATTTGGCGACTATAGGGTTATCTACGGTAGGAAGGTTAGGTTACACAGGTGACAGGTGTGTGTGTGTGTGTGTGTGTGTGTGTGTGTGTGTGTGTGTGTGTGTGTGTGTGTGTGTGTGTGTTGCGAGGCCGTACAGGTGTGTAGTGACAGCAGGTGTGTTTGCCCCCCCAGTGTGTGTGTGTGTGTGTGTGTGTGTGTGTGTGTGTGTGTGTGTTGTGTGTGTGTGTGTGTGTGTGTGTGTGTGTGTGGGGCAAGTATGACAAATAGCTATCAAGCAACAACGATCCTCTGTCAAGATAAGTCTGGCTACTTTTTGTTTTGGTAAAAAGGTTCATGTATTTCTAAAATCTATCTAACTTCTGCCAAGAATTACGAACGAAGACTTTGTTCCTGGAATATTGCAGGTCTTAAGGATAAATTACAAGACCCAGACATACTTAAGTTTGTTCTTGAATATGATACTGTATGGATACTGGAGACGAAAAAATATTTCAACTTGAAAGTTCCCGGCTTCAGTGTTTATACAAATTATTCCAAGGTTGGTCACGGCAGAGGCGGCGTGATGATGTTGGTAAAGGACCGACTTGTACAGGATATTGCTCAAGTGGACACTGATACTGAAGACCAGACAGATATGGCTGGTGCTGTCATGGTGGCCAGGCCTGAAGCTGGGAGGTGTGTCTATACCCCCCATCGACTCGCCTTACTACCGTCCTAGACAATAGGGTGCCATCGCTCGACGTACAGCAGAGTTCGAGAAAGTTGTTATGGTGGGTGACTTGAATGCACGAGTTGGTGTGCTTTGCTTAACAAACGACAGTGGTCAATATTACGAATATAGAGGCATTCAAGATCAAACTGTAAACAACCACGGCAGAACGTTGTTAAGCATATGCCATAACAACTCCATGGTCGTGGCGAACCACCTCTATTGCGGTGGCAGACGGCTGGGGGCTGACTTATCCTTCAAAAGGCATCAGACATGGATCTCGGAAATCGATTTATGTCTCGTAAAAAGTGAATGCATCGACCTGATAAAAAACATGAATGTTCAAGATGTTCAAGGTTCTGACCATGCCCCTCTGGGTGTCACCTTGACAATTGATAGCCGGAGAACTGTCTCAGAGTCTCAGTTACTACAGAGAACATCCTCGCTTGGACAGTCGTACTACAGATTGAATGACCAGCATAAACTACAGAAGAGCAGAGGAAACTACAAGGGTCTGTTTTGGGTCCATTACTATTTTTGATTTGCATCAACGACTTGGATAGTGGGATTAACAGTGATATCAGCAAGTTTGCTGAACGTTATAATATCCTTGCTTGTGTGTGTACGTGCGTGTGTGTACGGTAGACCTTTACATCATCATAGCGGCATCATTATAGCGGCCAAACTTGTATGATGAACTATACGTTTTGATTCAAGAAGTCGACCGATATATATATTTAATATATTAAGTTTGCCCTAATATGAATTTATTACAAGTATAGGTATTGTATGTTAAATATGATATATATGGAGTCAATGATGCAATAAACACATCACATTTCAAACAGGCAAGCATGAAATTGCTCTATAATACACAATAAACATAAAGTACAGTGATACAACTTGTAATTTATTGTTTGTTGACGTCTAGCCGCTTCAAATTTCACTCCCTTAGGGAGTTAAGGGTGCTCCAGACCACCCTTAGCCTCGCGGTCCCGTAGTTTTGTAGCCCACATTATCGTACCGAGCCACCAAAATTATCGTATTTTCAGATAGATTATATATAATTATCGTACAACCTTAGCTAAAATGATATAGTCAGTAGATAACTATATACATCATTGAATTCAGCATTCCTCATATAAAAATATTTTCTCTTTTCACCAAAATGTATAATATATCCAATCATGGCAACAATCATGACACAAAATTCCATGTTCATTTATTTTTTCCAAAATAAATGAAATAAAATAAAAATATATATATTTAGTAACACATATAATGACTCGAAAGAAAGTGAACTCGAGAACTCTACGTAGCTATCATCCTCAAAAGAAAAGAGGAATTCCTGTTCCTCCTCTATTCTTTTATCCCCTGTGTCAGCTGGCGCTTATAATGATAGTGTGTCAGTTGTCATCGCCATATCATATCATGTGTAGGGATGCAAGTACCACAATCTGCCTTTTCCCTTACACACTGCGCTGCGGGAAGAGAACCAAGTAGGGTTCCCGTTAGAAGTCAGTGTATAAAACCTTAATGTCTGTTTACTAACAAAAGCAAAGAAAACGGGAGTTGAGGGGAGTCATTACTAATGTTGACTTGATCAACCAAGGCATGTCCAGGCGTCCTACCACAACAAACCCGTCTCTATTTATCATTAAAGGGGGAGGGGGGGGGGGGCACGAAGTGGAACACTCGCCGACGTCGGCGAGAATTCCTATCGGCGACAGTTATAGGTATGGTTTTGAGCCTATATGATATATGAGGCATTCAATTTCGTACAGAATTGTCCTCTGAGCAGGAGATGGGGGTATATACGGGTGGTTAAGACATTTCTGTACGAAAATTGAATGCCTCATATATCATGTATGCTCAAAACCATACCTATAACTGTCGCCGATAGGAATTCTCGCCGACGTCGGCGAGTGTTCCACTTCGTGCCCCCCCCCCCCTCCCCCTTTAATGATAAATAGAGACGGGTTTGTTGTGGTAGTACGCCTGGACATACCTTTCTTGATCAAGTCAACATTAGTAATTACTCCCCTCAACTCCCGTTTTCTTTGCTTTTGTTAGTAAACAGATATTCCCTCATAAACAGACACTTGCCCACACGACACCGGCAGCCGTCGTGGAAGGTTCTGCCGCCCTCGCTCATACCACAACGCACAGTGTAACAGGTCGCCCCTCGTGTCCCTGAGGTGCTCTACACTGCCTGCCTTGGTTTCGCCACTGTCACTTTCAACGTGTCTTTGGACTTGACAGCCACGGTGAGCAGGATTTAGTCCCAGTGCTCTGTGTTAACAGCTAGTTAACTGATTTAGCTGAAGTATAACACTGTCTGTGATTCCTGTGAACCGCGGCGCTCCCCACAGGGCTGTAGTGGCTGCCCAGGAGGTCCTTGTTTGTTTACCGCGCTGCTCAACGTTGTTGCAGATTCATGCTGTCGCCCTTAGCGTCCCTTGGTGTGAGACGGAGGCGAACCCTGCTGGTCACTGGCATAGAGCAGTGACACAAGGGGGCCCTCAGAGGGCTAGTTAAAGGTAGCAAGCACCAAGGGTGGGAAACCTGCTGTTAGGGACAGGCGAGACCCTCACGGGGCAGCTCCACTTGTGTCCTGCGACGCTCAGGAGTGGGCGGGGACACGCTGGTGTGGCAGCTGTAGGCAGAGTTTTTGTGTTGCAGTTTGATAGTGGTCTTGGTTTTATTTATACAACTATTACCGGTCTTGTCTTGTGAGGACTTTAGTATTATTGTTCCTGCTATTTCTTTGAGGCAATTGGATTACTTTTTCATCCACATTAATTTTTGTATGACGTGATGGCTCGTGTCAAAATGAAATGCCGTAACTCTGACGACAGAGATAAAAAAGACAGCTCTTGGAACTCTTATGCTCCAAGCAGATCCAGGCAACAAGGTGGATCCCAGTTTACGATGGATTCCTGGCACTCAGGCTGGACGATGATAGCGGTGGAAAAACAATTTATGTCTGACATTACGATACTACTGGAACAAAATGGATTTGCTGCACTTATGCCACCCGAACTGAAGGTTCTAAACAATATCACAATAGCCAGGGTCGATGATGTCATTGACGGGAGATGAAGATGATCACAAAATAAAAATTGAAGAAAAAAGTCCCTGGATAAGCGAAGAAGATAATATTGAAAGTATTTTCAAATTCTTTAAGTTTCCTGTTATTAAAATTGCTTTCAAACAATGTTATTGCAAAGAAATGCATTGATACAGGACTGAGGACATTTAATCTGAGTATAGGTTCCTTGCACGTGACGTCACAGCCCTCGTTGTGCAGGCGACAGACGCGGGAGATGCGAGCGTGAAGGACCAACAAACGCCACTTGTCACCTGTGTTTGCCCGCGTAGGGTCATTTTCCCCTACCAAATATATGTTAATCAGTATAAATATACACTGTTATCTTTGTAAATGTTTGTTCTATAATATTACATAAGAACATAACAAAATAAGGAAGTTACAAGAGGATTTGAGGCCTACACGTGGTAGTTCCTGTTACCTAACACTACCTACATCCACCTTTCATCCCCATCCATGAACCTATCCAGCCCTCTTTTAAAGCTCCCTAATGACTCCGCACTAACTACCTGTCTACTGAGTCTATTCCAATCATTCACCACCCTATTTATGAACCATTTTTTTTTTCTTTTTTAAATTACGCTTTTCCAGCTTGAATCCGTTACTTCTTGTTCTACCCTGGTTAATAGCCGTAGGAACTGTTCCTCCCTCTCCTTTATTAAATCCCTTTATCCACTTATAAACTTCTATCAGATCGCCCCTTACTCTGCGTCTCTCGAGTGAGTAACTTTAAAAGCTTCAATCTCTTCTCATAACTAAAGTTACGCATCGCTTGAATAATTTTGGTCATCCTTCTCTGCACTGTTTCTAACAAGGCTACTATATCCATCCTGTAATATGGAGACCAAAACTGAACCGCATAGTCTAGGTGAGGCCTGACTAGAGCCAGATAAAGCTTTAGAATAACTTCCGCACTTCTACTTTTAACACTTCTGGTAATAAATCCTAATACTCTATTAGCTCTATTTCTGGCCTCAATACATTGTTTCCTAGGTCGGAGGTCTGGGCTCACCCTCACTCCAAGATCTTTTTCACCTTCTGATCTTTTCAGCGATACATTGCTTATGGTGTATCTATTACCAGGGTTTTTTCTACCAACATTCATAACGCGCACTTATTAATATTAAATTCCATCTGCCGTCTGACTACCCACTCATTAAGTTTATCTAAGTCTCCCTGCAATATGTTTACATCAGACTCTGATCCAATAATCCTACCTACCTTAGTATCATCAGCAAACTTGCTGATATCAATGCTAATCTCACTATCCAAGTCGTTGATGTAAATAAAAAATAGTAATGGACCCAAAACAGACCCTTGTGGAACTCCACTTGTCACCAGTCCCCATTCAGATTAAGAACCATTAATTGTAACCCTTTGTTGCCTATTACTTAGCCAAGCTTTGATTCAACGAAGAACCTTTCCATCTGTTTCATGAGCCTTAACCTTATTTAAGAGTCGCTCGTGTGGTACTTTGTCGAATGCCTTACTAATGTCCAGGTATATTATATCATAATCCTTATCATTATCTGCCGTCTCATAAACTTTGCTATAAAAACTCAGTAAATTGGTGACATGACCTACCCTTGGTGATTCATGTTGTGAATCATTAATCAAACATGTTTTTCTAAGTGTCGTTGAAGGTGGAACTGGTGGTGGATTTGTTTCATCATGTGGCACTGGTTGTATTGCTGATTCGCAGTTTGGGGACGTGATTTTTTATTTGTTTTTCTTTGTGAAACCAGAAATCTTTGTCAAACAAAAATAAGAATCATTGAAGTGAGTTTTCGGGTCACGCAATGCAAACCCTGGGGACTATGAACGGCATAGCTTTTATATTACCATTCATCCAAGCTATTAACATTGCACTGCACTGTGCACAGCAAATGATGTGGCGCCCAGTCCCTCTCCTTGTCTCCTAACTTACAGTCAAAATAATACTTGTTGGCAAGTTAAATCTTTGTTGTTATGTTTGTACGTAGTGACTTAGGTGTATATTGTCCACAGATAGAGCACAAGTTGTCTGGCTGATTGACACAAGCACGTCTATTTCATGCCATTTTAATTACCATACAATCAATATCTGAAAAAAACCTAGAAAGTAATTATTACGATGTGCAAAATAAAAATAAATACATACCGTAGTACAAAACAAATGCTATAAAAACACCAAAGTTACCACAGCCCATTACTTGCTTACCAGCAGTGAGCTTCAACAACCACTGTGCCTGACTCACGTAGCGACTGGCCGTTGGGCCGTTACTGTGCTCTTGTGCCAGTGTTGCTAACTCGGGATTAATTGTATTCATCAAAATCGTTAGAATTTGTATATAGTTGGCAAAAAATTGTCTCAACCTTGAAAAGCAAGTTACTTATTACTGGCATTAAGACGATTAAAACTAAAATCTGGACATTTTGCGAAGGGATTTGCATTTTACACAAAACCTAGACGTGATAGAAAAAATATAATTATAGATTTGAAATCAGCATATCAAAGTTAGCTAGGAACACCTAATTGGTCTTCTGTAACAAAATCTTTGTTGCCTAATATAATGCCTGGGCCATAGCCTTCAGAATTTCACCAATTTTGTGTTCACCGGATTTGCATGAAGATTTGTTCATCGTGGCTTTTTCTGATGGTGATCACGAATCAGGTCTTCGTTTTCCTATATTAGGTACCAAAAGCACCTGTTGAGCCTTTGTAAGCTTATTTATCCCCGTAAATATATATTGTACGTCCTTTTAAAACCAAACTATGCTTCTGTGAGAAAATTATATAGAACATGAATTATTGTTCTTCTGAAAATGTACAATTGTTGTTGAGATAATTTTTACGTCTGTATGATAATACAACTCTACCAATGTTTAGGCTGTTTATACGTAATGGTCAAATACTACCTTTATTGCGTTTCCCTATTTTTTACTATGTAACTATTAAGCCTAGACCAAATATGCCGTGAATACTTCTTGTTAAGCTTAACGAGACCTACCCTAAGCAACTGTCCGTTTCTCTTTTGCTTACACCGATCTTGAGATATAACAGTTTTTATATTTTGCGCAACTTTGTGATGGTCCCTTTCCATCAGCTTATTGACGCGCCATACATCTATCTTTTATCCGGCAAACATTTATTTTATGTCTTGATGGAGAGCATCTATGCACGAATCGTGTGCTAATATTACAAATGCAAATTTATTACTAGCAAGAGTTTGACGCATGTGTGACTCGTCCCCGGGATTTCTGGAATATTATTTTTCGGAAATATGCCCTAAAAGCCCTCATTGCGCTCATTTCTCAACGTAATTTTAATCTGCTTGCACCACAGGGAAGCCTGTTGAAATCGTGATTTGTTTCATCTATAACCTTTTATAAAAAAAAATCCTGTTCTTGAGATAATAGGGAAACATTGTTTTTACCATTTTCCGCAGCCTCGTACTGATGCATTCCACGGCTTCAGGGTTTTATAGGGAACAAAGGCGCTTCAGTCTCTCAGATTCCGTGTCAGAGACGAGACGTTACGCGTGCGACCTCTCTCTGGAAAGAGACTTTTCTTGAGTTTAAGATAGATTTATTAATGAAAATATGATTTTCACAAATAAAATTCACTAGGCAACAAATTTCAACTTTTTTTTTTTTGTTACAGAGACGTGAACCACTGATTCCTACTAACTTGCTGATGCTGATTTCAGATCTGATATCTCAAGTTCTCTATCACGTCCAGATTTTGTGTAACCGAAAACCCCAATTTTTCATTTATCCTCACCCGATTCTATTACGGAAGCCGTCTAAGCTACTTTTCCGTGCCACGTTTTATGTTAAGCATACTTAAATAATTAGTGAATAGGGACGTCTTTCCTCCATTATTCTGGCTTAAGACAGACAGCAGAATTCCGCAGGCGGAGTTACCACCCCTGCGCGCCCAACCATCCACCCAAAGCGTCAGTGTTTTGTTGTTTTTACTACCGAAATGCGAATCCCTGTGCTTAAGTAAAACTTTGGTGTTTCCTCTTCCTTTGTCGCTTGTAGGATGACGAGCTCTCCTTCTGCAGGAACCAACAATAATCTCCCATATTTAGGTTTAAATGACCCTGGTATCTGCTTTCCATAACAGATCTGTTGGTGGAAACGCGCACCAGGCTCGTCACTCACAGCCCCAAGGTTGGCCGGGAACAAGGCAAGATGAGAATGTTAAAAATGCATTTTCAAAGACATTCTGCATCCCATTTGTTCATAAGATTTAAACATGTTTGCAACGAGTTCACGGTGGTTTTCAGCTTTGTGGTTTCCAAGATTTTTTTTGCGAACTTCAACAAAAGCTGTCCATGCTCCTTGTTCCGTCTCATTTAGATTAGATGGAAACGATGAGTCGTGGATGACACTGCGGATCTGTGGTGCAGTGAAAACTCCAGCTTCTAGCTTAGCATCTGTCTATATAGCTTTGAATTTACTTTTTAAATATTGGAAACCACTACCTTGATGATCCATACCATTCACGAAATTTTTCATAAGGCCAAGTTATAGACCACTGTAAACCTGGACTGCGCACGGAATATCGTATCGGCCTGTCGCACAAGGGCCTGAAGTCGGAGGGCCGCTCGGATATATATATATATATATATATATATATATATATATATATATATATATATATATATATATATATATATATATATATATATATATACGGATCATATAGACTGGTTTATCTGTATATATGATGTACTGTAGTCTTCGTAAATGTTTGTTCTATAATATTATCAAATAAAAAACAGTAAAACACGCTATAGAAATGCCATTACGAGACTCTGAAGACATATGCATGAACTTAATATTCACTTAAACTCTTCCCCAATTAAAACTGTGCGAGTCAACTTTTATCATGAAGGGTATCAATAGAAGTGCAATTTTATTAGCTTTCCTTTGATATATTTCGTTTTCGGATAAATGAATTAGAACCATGCATAAATTAGCGTTAAATAAATAATTAAAATCATCAATCGGGTAATTTTCCCGATTGATGATGTTATTTATTTACTTATATATTTCTTTTTCTGATAAATTAATTAGCAGCATGTATGAATTAGCG
This sequence comes from Chionoecetes opilio, assembly GCA_016584305.1. Classification (NCBI taxonomy): domain Eukaryota; kingdom Metazoa; phylum Arthropoda; class Malacostraca; order Decapoda; family Majidae; genus Chionoecetes; species Chionoecetes opilio. Next base: position 138,224 of record JACEEZ010023228.1, read on the forward strand.
TTAACTAAATAAATAACCTCTTCAATCGGGAAAATTACCAGATTAATGATTTTATTTATTTATTTAATGCTAATGTATGCATGGTTCTAATTCATTTATCAGAAAACGAAATACATCAATGGAAATTTAATAAAATTGCGCTTCTATTGATACCCTGCATGATAAAAGTTGACTAGCAAAGTTTAAAGTGGCGAAGAGTTTAAGTGAATCAGTCTCGTAATGGCATTTCTTTAGCGTGTTTTACTGTTTTTAATTTGATAATAGTTTAGAACAAATATTTACGAAGATTACGTTATATCATATATACTGATAAACCAGTCTATATGATAGTCCATAGACCACTATATCTCTTTGTTGGGCGGGCCACAATCCGCTGTGCAACTTGGCAATTTCAAAACATTGTCGCGTGAACAGTCCTGAGATATAGTGGTCTATGGGCCAAATTTAATATGAAGTGGTGGAAGATGTATTTTCTGAAGGTCAATAAGTGCTGGGTGTTTCACGTTGTGTTTCCCAACAATCTGTTCAGTTCTAGATGGCCAATCATGATTTTTGTAGTGGTTCTTGTCGTCTCTGCTGTTCCATAGACACAAAAAACACACATGCTTGGTGTAGCCCAACTGTTACCCAATAAGTAATAATACAACTTTAAAGTAATCGTCCAGACTCATTTTTTCTTTGCATAATTATGTTGAATGTTCATTTAAAATACCTAATCCACAATAAATAATTCATTTCCACGCCTTATTTCCCTAAAAACATGACTTGTAAAGAGCGCGGGAAAAACAACGGCTTCATTCCAGCCGTGGCGCGAAACTTGCTGGTGACGTCAAGTTCGGTAGCTTCCCAGCCCTGCCTGATACAATAGCGGGTGAGAGGAGCCCGGTGTTGAGATGAAATCGGCCCCCTGCGTAAATCGTACCGCGGACGCTTATTTAACCTAAATAACTCTACAAAACCTAACTCAAACCTATCCTAAGCCTAACCTAACCTAAACCAGACAACTTAAATATAACTTAACCTAAACCTAAAAACTATGTTTGCCGATCTGAGGGGCGATCTGATAGAATTTTTTAAAAGTGGTTAAAGGGATATTATAAAGGCGATGTAGGAAAAGTTCTTACGGCTAGTAACCAGGGTAGAACACGCAGTAACGTACTCAAGCTGGGAAAGCGTAGATATAGAAAGGAAATAGGGAAAAAAGGGTTCATAAGTAGGGTGGTAAATGACTGGCATGGACTCAGTCGTCAGGTGGTCAATGCTGAGTCAATAGGGAGTTTTAAAAGGAGACTAGACAGTTTAATGGATGGGGATGAAAGGCAGATGTAGGCTATGGTGTTAAGTAACAGGAACTACCAAGTGTATAGGTCTCACGGCCTCTTGTAGCTTTCTTATGTTTTCTTCCCTCAGATCGCCACATATAGTTTTCTAGGTTTAATTTAAGTTATGTTTAGGTCTGGTTTAGGTTACGTTAAGTTTAGGATAGGTTTGTGTTAGGTTTTGTAGAGTTATTTAGGTTAAATAAGCTTCCGCGGGACGATTTATGAAGCGGGCCAATTTCCTGCACGACACCGGCTAGACAATGTGCTTCACACCGCGCTCCTCTCACCCGCCACTGCCAGGCGCTGCACAGACATATTATGGTCAAATAAGTCGGAAATGGGTGCTAAGCGCTCTGCAAAGGCACAGCTTCCTTGCTGTATCCATGAAGGATGCAAGTATATGCCATATCGCAAAAAAAAAAAAATCAGAAACACCCAAAATTCTTCAAGTACTATATTTATTTAAGATTCTCTGTGTATTTGTATCAGGCAGCGCTGGGAAGCTTCCGAACTTGCCGTCGCCGAGCCGTGGTGCGTCGTCTGCTGGTCGTCAGTTTTGTTTTGAGTGCTCGGGGAATTTACATATTTTGAATGCGGATCATTTAAAAACGGGTGACTGGATGCAAAAAGTGACAACATATTGTTGATATACTCGATCATGGCTATATTTTGACTGCATTAAATCGATGATGAATGGTCGGACGATTACTTTAAGGTCGCCACAAATATTCCGTGTGTGTCTTTATTTGATGAGCTTATGCAGCAGTTCATTGTTTCATAAGTCTGCTCATTAAAGGCCAGTGGTATGTGCTACAGGTATTGAAGGTTTGCATTGCCGTTGTGCAGTAATACAGCTTTAAGGCTACCTTACTAGTCAATGAACAGTCTCCATCTTTTGGATCATAGCGGAGCCCAATCCTTTCCATCAGGCCACTGATATCGTGGCAGAAACAAACTTTTTTCCTCCTGTAAATAAAATTATGAAAACTGCAAATTGGCGAGCGATAGCGGAAATGGGAAACTTTGGGGTTTGGCTGGAGAAGATTCCCATTCTTGAAGTCTGGAACCAAGCAACTCTGCCTGTTTTCTTTTGGTAATGGACCCTTTACTCCAACCTAAAACACGGAGTAATTATAAAGCTTTGGGTGCAATATAGGCTACATATCACTGTACTCATATTCCTTTTTGCTGAGAAATGCACCATAAATAAATATATGGCCTTTTTGGGGCCAAAATACACACACGGCGGAACGCGCTTTGTGTTGGTTGTGACGTAGTAACTGCAATCAGATTCGCCTGACGTGATCGCTTGTTTGGCTCAGCAAACCGCAATTATAGTTTTATTTATAACCTACTAACCTTACTAACTTGCATTACCCTACTACCGCAAGATGACCAGTAATCCTCCTTCAAGTGATGTAGTAGGTATTCACTGTGTTTGTGAATATGTAAGTTGTAGTTTATAAGGAAAAAGTGGATAGACAGAGCGAAGTGGCCCGTGACACCAGACAAGTGATGACTTCTGGGATCGGCATTCCTTATAGGGAGCTTAAATGAACCTGCAATGACATGTACAGCTAGACAGATAGACGAACTCATAGAGGAACAGGTAGAAATGTATGGTTAGTAAAGGTTGTAGTGGTGAGTAGAGTGACGAAGGGTGTGTTTTGCTTATGTGGGGAAAGAAAGCCATACATTTCTACCTGTTCCTCTATGAGTTCGTCTATCTGTCTAGCTTTACATGTCATTGCAGGTTCATTTAAGCTCCCTATAAGGAATGCCGATCCCAGAAGTCATCACTTGTCAGGTGTCACGGGCCACTTATCTCTGTCTATCCACTTTTTCCTTATAAACTACAACTTACATATTCACAAACACAGTGAATACCTACTACATCACTTGAAGGAGGATTACTGGTCATCTTGCGGTAGTAGGGGTAATGCAAGTTGGTGTATTAGTAGGTAGTACATAATAGTAGCGGCCGCTTCACAGCTGTTTTGCTCTGTTGTCTAAGCTAGTGACGTCACAACATGGCGCCAGTCGTTTTAGAGCGTATACATTTTCCTGTACTTAAATTGGCTGTATCATCAAAAATACTGTTCACATAGAAAAATCAACATCACTGCCCAACTATATGAGGCTTGAAGATGTCAAATCAATCCTTACCTCAAGTAGAGTAAACGGGTCAATTGAGCTATGACTATTCTAAAGACACGAAGTGTGAATTGTACAGTGCAGATATGTAGATTAAGGAACATGTTTTACTACATTGCCTGGAAATCAACATATACGGATGAAGTCGTTGATGTTACAACACCATGTAAAGGAAACCAAAACAGTCATTTGGAATTTCTTAATTTACGTAAAACAAATAGGAACAACAAAATCAGTGGTTCTTTTTCAGATATGTCAAAATAGACACCAAGGAACTATATTGTGCAAATTAAATAATTCCGATAAACACTTGTGTGCCTGCAAACAGTAGTCAGTATCTGGCACACATGGACAATTACTCGTCAACTCAGTCGCGTATGTATTTTAGACGTGTGGACAAACGTGTTGCTCTGCTGATTCGTTCGCCTACGATATTTGTCACGTGTCTAGTACACAGTATACACCTTCTCTATGATCATATTTTACTGAAATATACAAAATAATTAGTACAAATCTGAGAACACTAAGGCGTTTGCACTCATAATACGTGCGCTGGTGCACAAGAACGTGTATTGGCTCGTAACTAAACGAATATTTACCGCTTTGACTACGCTTTGCCACGATACACTCCATGTACGTGTTGCTACATATTGCACTCCGTATATTAAGTCTGCTCCCCTGGCTGTCCAAAGTAAGGTAACAATATCTGGCCAAACTGGTTATTTAGCCATCATCATGAGGTTTACGGGACAAGAGGGAGTGCACAGGACAAGTACGAATAGAATTGCCCTACTTTTTATATACGTCTTATGGGCAACTAGTCGCTTGTGTACCTTTTTTCTCTTTCTGCCAGCTCCGTAATGAACACACAACGCACTCACTGACGTTCATCGCAACGTTGTGATTGATTTAGTTAGGATATTTTATTCGATAATTTAATTTTAGTCATAAATCACTTGAATTTGTACGATGAGAACAAAAAGGATTAAAACAAGACCCTCGAACTACAAATTGGCACCGTGCAATTATTAAATACTACACTGTCTGGCTTGTGATAATAACTAAGATATTGTCTTATATTGTGAATGTTTATTTGTAATTATTACATAAAGTCCTATGGACACTCAAAGTCACCAGTATTTTTTCTCACATTGTTATATATGAAGTAATATACAAATTTATATATGATCGTATGAATCGTGTAAGGATAGAATGTCTACATGTGGACTAAAAAAAATTCTATACTATGAATTACTAAAAGCGTTTTGCCGTTACTTTACATCATTTCTACTCACTATGACTTTCAAAACTAACTGTTGCAGCTATACAACGCAAAACATTGTGAATATATTTTTAGTGCCTAAAGCTGTATTTTGTTCTTACATTATTCAAAGTAAGAAACACGAAACTTTCATTGTACTGCGTGATAAGATTAATGAAGAGATACATGGGCATAAGTAGGATACTTTATTTGTAGTTTTGTTTGGACTGCTGTCACGTTGTTCTTGTCCTCTATTTCCCAATTTTTTCAATGATGAAATTGATCAAAGATACACACACTCAGTTAATATAATATGTGATATAATATAGTATTTATAGGATTTTTTACTCACTAGTGTTGACATCTATTTTGTATCTATGAACTAGATTTTTTCTTCATTTTCAATTAGAGGATAACAATTTTGAACTGATAAAATAATAAAATTAATTTGGCATTATCGCAAGAAAACAGTTGGTGGAAATATAAAAGCTATGTGAATTCTTAATTCTGATTATTTTGAAAGTGTTAATTATTGTTTTACATGCATTTAGGTTTAGGGTAATGCTATTTACTAGTGTACCAGGCCTTGTTGTATTAATTTATATGATAATGATCAGTACAAATCATTACTATTTTGTAATATAATGATGACTAGAATGAGTTGATAATTATCTATAACTTATATGTTTATATTAATAATTTGGGTACATTATTGATATATTAAATATAATTTATTTATTATGAACTAGTTAGGCTATACACATCTTTGTACACACTTGAATAGTACTTGTTCTTAATAACGTTAGAGATTCTAATCACGAGAATAATGTGAATATTTACGCTAAATAGTAGTTATAATCCTATCGTTATCATCATTAGATATGGATAATAATTGTAATTAAACATATTGTGAAATTAATTCTGGGAATTAAGCATTGATATATCTTAAATTATAAAGTTCACTGTATTTTAAATTATGATATGAAATTGAATAAAGATACACCCAGACAACGCATTTTAACTATAATATGTGTCTAATATAGATTTTGACTCCTTCATTGTTGTATACTAAGCTAATTGTTTATACAATTTAGTGGATAATTGTATATATTTGAAAATATAAGCATTGTAATTCTTAAATGTAAAGCAGTGTGTGTAGAGAGAACTGGAATAACGATTGTGTGTACATATGTAATTAGTATGTGGTGATGTCTTGGTGTTAGTCTCAGTGTGTAAATGTTGTATGCATGTCTAGTGGGGTGTTGTGTGTGTGTGTGTGTGTGTTGTGTGTGTGTGTGTGTGTGTGTGTGTGTGTGTGTGTGTGTGTGTGTGTGTTTATCCCTATCCACCATGTTCATCGTAACAAATTCACCGATTGTAGTATGTTGAATCCTATGATTTCATGCTTTGTCTTATAAATACCATAGATAAACCAAAAAGAGAGAGATAGAGAAATAATGAGATATATAGAGAGATAGAGATAGAGATATATTGAAACTGACAATCACATCTCCACCTGTTACGCGTGTCATCTGTTCTTCTCTTCTATAAATTCCAGCAGTTTCCTGTCATAAATTTTCCATGTATATTGGTCGATCAACTTAATGGGCTGGTGAAGCTTATACACTATTACATCCTTCACTTTATATTTTATGTATCCCTATCTCCTCTATCTCTCTCTCTCTCTTCTCTCTCTCTTCTCTGACTCTAATTACTCACTAGTGGATACTACTCTATCTCGACTTCATCAAATTTCTAATGCATATGTCTATTCATCCTCCTTTGAATGAACATTTACGAAAATTATAGACTACCACATAAACCCAATTGCACATGACTTCATGTAAGAAACTCACTCTGTATATTCTCAATCTTGAATAAGATTGTGATAAACAATAGTCGAATAAATGATGGTGAAGTGAAGGAGAGATAGAAAAGTATGAATGAGACAAGAATAGAGAAAAACGACACTGAAACAAACGACGAACACACATACAGCACATCACACCTACTATGCACCACGCACACGCACACTTAGTCAAGCACAAGTGAGTCTGAATCCACAACTTAGAATACTTTCATAACATTTAGTCAGCAATGCACCCACCTTGCTATCTGAATGACCAATAGATGAAGCACAAAAAAAAACAAGAATGCACGTGAGATGAAAGAGCAGACGAACTGCTAGTCTGAATCACCATGCTATCTAATGCACCATCTCCTAGTCGAATGCACACTGCTAGCTGAATGCACCAACTTTGTAGTCTGAATGCACCAACTTTGTAGTCTGAATGCACCAACTGTAGTCTGAATGCACCAACTTTGTAGTCTGAATGCACCAACTGCCTAGTCTGAATGCACCAACTGCCTAGTCTGAATGCACCAACTGCCTAGTCTGAATGCACCAACTGCCTAGTCTGACATGCACCGACTTGTAGTCTGAATGCACCAACTGCTAGTCTGAATGCACCAACTGCCTAGTCTGAATGCACCAACTGCCTAGTCTGAAAGCACCAACTGCTAGTCTGAATGCACCACTGCTAGTCTGAATGCACCAACTGACTAGTCTGAATGCACCGAACTGTAGTTGAGACCACTGAGTCTGAATGCACCAACTGCTAGTCTGAATGCACCAACTGCCTAGTCTGAATGCACCAACTGCTAGTCTGAATGCACCAACTGTAGTCTGAATGCACCAACTGCCTAGTCTGAATGCACCACTGCTAGTCTGAATGCACCAACTGCCTAGTCTGAATGCACCAACTGCCTAGTCTGAATGCACCAACTGCCTAGTCTGAATGCACCAACTGCCTAGTCTGAATGCACCAACTGCCTAGTCTGAATGCACCAACTGACTAGTCTGAATGCACCAACTGACTAGTCTGAATGCACCAACTGCCTAGTCTGAATGCACCAACTGCCTAGTCTGAATGCACCAACTGCCTAGTCTGAATGCACCAACTGCCTAGTCTGAATGCACCAACTGCCTAGTCTGAATGCACCAACTGCCTAGTCTGAATGCACCGACTGCCTAGTCTGAATGCACCAACTGCACTAGTCTGAATGCACCAACTGCCTAGTCTGAATGCACCAACTGCCTAGTCTGAATGCACCAACTGCCTAGTCTGAATGCACCAACTGCTAGTCTGAATGCACCAACTGCCTAGTCTGAATGCACCACTGCCTAGTCTGAATGCACCAACTGCTAGTCTGAATGCACCGACTGCTAGTCTGAATGCACCGAACTGCCTAGTCTGAATGCACCAACTGCCTAGTCTGAATGCACCAACTGACTAGTCTGAATGCACCGACTGACTAGTCTGAATGCACCAACTGACTAGTCTGAATGCACCAACTGCCTAGTCTGAATGCACCAACTGACTAGTCTGAATGCACCGACTGACTAGTCTGAATGCACCAACTGCTAGTCTGATGCACCACTGTAGTCTGAAGCCCAACTGCCTAGTCTGAATGCACCAACTGACTAGTCTGAATGCACCGACTGCCTAGTCTGAATGCACCAACTGACTAGTCTGAATGCACCGACTGCCTAGTCTGAATGCACCAACTGACTAGTCTGAATGCACCGACTGCCTAGTCTGAATGCACCGACTGCCTAGTCTGAATGCACCGACTGCCTAGTCTGAATGCACCGACTGCCTAGTCTGAATGCACCGACTGCCTAGTCTGAATGCACCGACTGCCTAGTCTGAATGCACCAACTGACTAGTCTGAATGCACCGACTGCCTAGTCTGAATGCACCGACTGCCTAGTCTGAATGCACCAACTGACTAGTCTGAATGCACCAACTGCCTAGTCTGAATGCACCAACTGCCTAGTCTGAATGCACCGACTGCCTAGTCTGAATGCACCAACTGACTAGTCTGAATGCACCAACTGACTAGTCTGAATGCACCAACTGACTAGTCTGAATGCACCGACTGACTAGTCTGAATGCACCAACTGACTAGTCTGAATGCACCGACTGCTAGTCTGAATGCACCACTGCTAGTCTGAATGCACCAACTGACTAGTCTGAATGCCAACTGACTGCTGATGCACCCTGTAGTCTGAATGCACCGACTGCCTAGTCTGAATGCACCGACTTTGTAGTCCGAATGTAGTAATAAATGGAAGTCTCGCATCATACAGCAAGTCTTTATTACGATTTTAAAATGCTGCACTGCCCGGTTACCTCGACAATTAAAATACAATAGAAAAATTAAAAAGTACCAGCAAGCTCACACAGGCAACTCTACCTCTCTCTTGTTCAGTTTCCTGTAGAATTCTCTTGTGATACCTGAAGCAAAAAGGAGGAGGCCGTATTTAGAATAATGAAACGCAAACGACGCAACAAGACATGGAATACCAAATACATATCGTCCAAGTGTATGCTAACCACAGTTAGGGTGAAGCTGGATTGTTTATATTCCATAAATTTAAAGTATGTGGTTGGTATATAATTATACACAACGCTGAAAACTTCCCTATACCACAAGCCATGCACCTGGCACTGTCTGGCGCCATCCGTTGAGGAGGGAAGTAGACAGGTTGCTTCAGATTCACTGGTTCAGGGCTACTGAGGTTCGTGAAATGCACCTAACTTTTGGGAGCAATAGTACTTTCATTCTTGTTATTACTGTACCATTTACAAAAATGCTGTTTTACAAACCAGAGTTACAAGTTCTGTGCTGCCAAGCATTGCAGCTATCACACTGCACGGCTTCCTGGCGTGGTCTTATGTCTGCTTCACACACTACACATGGAAAATGAATCCAGTCCTTAGGTCTTGTGGTACTCATGGTAAATGGCTTGAAGGCTTGGAGATGTCTTCTCTGTACTCCCAGAATTGTGACTGACTGAAGGCATTGTGTTGATACTGTCGAAAGTTCTCCTAAACTACTGGTAAACATACTACCAGTAAACAGGCAGTTAGGCCTATTGTGTCAGTTGAGACTGTGGAAGCAAGCTGTTCTTCATAAACAGTTCCTAAACTACTAGTAAACAAGTAGTTATAGGTGCTAAAATGTAAATATCAACTGGCCTTAGGTTGGTGCATTGGGACCATAAAGGGTGGTGCATTAGGACCAGGCATGTGGTACATTGGAGCCTTATACGTGGTGCATTCAGACCAGGGGTTGGTGCATTCAGGCAGTGGTGCATTCGGGCAGTGGTGCATTAAGACCATGATTCAGAGAGAGAGAGAGAGAGAGAGAGAGAGAGAGAGAGAGAGAGAGAGAGAAGGAGAGGGGAGAAAGAGAAGAGGAGGGAGAAGAGAGAGGAGAGAGAGGAGAGGAGGAGAAGAGAGAGAGAAGAGAGAGAGAGGGAGGAGAGGGAGAGGAGAGAGAGAGAGAGAGGAGAGAGAGAGGAGAGAGAGAGAGAGAGAGAGAGAGGAGAGGAGAGAGGAGAGAGAGAGGGAGAGGAGAGAGAGAGAGAGAGAGAGAGAGAGAGAGAGAGAGAGAGAGAGAGAGAGAGAGAGAGAGAGAGAGAGAGAGAGAGAGAGAAAAAAAACACATTTTTTCATCCTTTTCTAGTTCCATCTCGCTTCGTGACACATTGTCACCTACACCTTTCTGAGCAGATAAAACCAACAGCAATTCACGTCGTATTCTCCTATCGAAAGCTTGTCTCCGGAACCTAGCTAAAGAAACAAAATGTACACACAAATGAACGAGCTCAGTTTGGGAACTATGAAACACTTGACATGGATGAAGTTCCTGATTACTTACTGTTTATTGACTCCAGCTTGGCCGCCTTCGCTGTGCCGAGAAGAGAGAAGAGGACCAGAATCGAGATGTCCATCGTGTGTAGTCGACTTGAATGATGAGATCAATTGGCGACTATTCCATTCGTTTACAAAGTCATTTCACTATCGCATTACCAGCAAAAAATTACATCATCGCATTCTTTCCGTCTCCATGGACTATTTTTTGATGAGAAATGGATATGCTGATCTCTTTTCTTTGTGGTGGAGAGTGGCTTGTATCCTTTTATATTTCCACGAATTTGACACTCGTTTATCCCGTCATAGATATTACGTTATGTCTACGTGTTATGTATGCGTCACTCGTCTGTCTGTTGCTCAGACCAGATCCTTGGCTTGGCTTGTTTATTTATTATTTTAATGAACACTAAATCCCTCTGAATATTGAAGTCGAATATTTGTATCTTTTGTCGTGATGTTCGTCTCTTCTCTTTCTTCTCGGGCGAGAAAAAATAGTTGGCATGAAATTGGTTATCCAGTTTGATTCCACCACAAGACTCGTTTCAATTTCCCCTTGGAATGTGAACAAGAGAAGGATTAATGTTCTGCATCCATGAGCTACAAACGGCTACTACCTCGACGTATAAAAAAAAAAAAACCAGGTATGTGAAAGGAATGTGGGTGTCTTTCCTCTTGTCACTTCCCTGGGCTGTCATACATACAAACATGCACACAACCTCGCACACACTCCAAGTTATTTATCTATCACTTTTTTACAGTTCTTTTCAGATATTCTTCCGTTCACTCTCTCGCGGGCCAGCCAGAGCTGGTTGGGCCGCTTAGGTCTCGCAACTTGGGCCGCAAGCCTCCCGGCGCCTCCTTATCTCATGCATAAATATTTCCATGGATTGAAAGTATAACGTTACTCTTATAAAACAATATACCTGGTTTCTTAATATTTTTTTCCTTGTTCACTGAAATGCTTATCGTTTTACAAATCGAAGCGCCACTTCAAGTTCACCTATTTATTTTCCTTATCCACATGTTTAGTTTTATTTCTTAGAAAAATAGATGCACTCTTTTCTGCGAGATGTTTTCAGTAATTGTTCATAGTTAATGTGTGTATTTAGTGAGCAGAGTCAGTTACGCACACAAGTTCACGCACACAAGCACACACACGCACTAACACGCTCATGGGGCTCTCGATGATGGGCAGGGCACTGGATGGTCCACCGTGAGATTCATAGTAAAATGATGAGGCGTAAGAATATTCAGCACGGAGACAGCAGTGTACTGTGCTGCCACGATCATTTCTTATTTATGTGATCCTCTCTTTCATTTCATTGTCTTTCGCTTCCCTCTTTTCCCTCATTTCAGTTGACAACCTATCAAGTGTCTGTTTCTCTCCAGTGATAATGGAATGCACGTGGTTTTCTCTTCCTTATGTTATTTCTTTATATTTATGGAAATGTATTATTTTCTACGATTTTTCTGTTCACCATCGTATAAAAGGCGGCATCAGTCTTGCTCGAGTTGGAATGACACCTTTGAACGTCCTTTATGGATTACTAGTATCATCAGTCGCCCTAGTGTGCGGAAAGTGTACATGTATTGAGAAAATTACACACAACACAATTTTTCTATTTTACGTTTGCAAAAAAATATAGGCAAAGCAGCGTCAGAAGAGGGCAGTTCGATGGTCTTGAAGAGATAAGTAAGGGAAGCAATGGAAGCAAAAGACAGGAGGCACTGTCATCGCCTGCAAGAGCTACGCACACACGCAGACGAAGAGGAGCGACGCGTGGCTAACCTCCGTTCACTTCCACAGCGGGGCGAGAACTGACTGGCCTGTGCCCGGCGCCTGCCTGAGCTCAGGCCTTCCATGAGCTCCGCTGAACTTACCCTAGAGTCAAGTCTATTTTACCCTAAATTCTTACGTTTTACCCTAAATAATCGGCGCGACTGTATATTCGATTATATATATATATATATATATATATATATATATATATATATACTAGCCGCAAAGCCGCCCTCCGGGCGGCCTTTTTGGCTAGCTCCTGCGGAGGGCTATTGGTGGGCCTTCGGCCCACCACCTGTGTTTGGTGGGCGGCCCACCAAACACAGACTCTCCAGATAGCCCCTTCTAGCTTTCCTGAAATCATGGATGTAGGAATGCATGTATTAACGCCAACCCATTCATATCACCCCCAACCCATTCACTCACCCATTACCCATCACCCCCCCACCCATTCACTCACCCATTAGGGCTATTGGTGGGCCTTCGGCCCAACCACCTGTGTTTGGTGGGGAAGGCCCACCAAACACAGACTCTCCAAATAGCCCCTTCTAACTTTCCTGAAATCATGGATGTAGAAATGTATGTATTCCCCCCACCTATTCACTCACCCATTACCCATCACCCCCACACCCATTCACTCACCCATTACCCATCACCACACACCCATTCACTCACCCATTACCCATCACCCCCACCTATTCCTCCACACCATCACCCATCACCCAACCCATCATCCCCCACCCATTCAGTCACCCATCACCCCACACCCATTACCCATCACCCCACTCATTCACTCACCCATTACCCATCACCCTACATCAAGGTTTTCTTAATTCTCGCAACCCACATTTTTTTTCACAATTCTTGCTAATAGGCTGCTAAAAAAAAAAAAAAAAAAGTGATCGGATCATCTCATAAATGGGCTTAAAACCTTCCCCTGGTCGAGCTGGTTCCAAAACTGTGACATATGATGGGATTCCGCCACGGGGGCGGCACCTATCGTGGACAGCCAGACAAACAGACACACACTTTCGCTTATATTATTATAGATAGATATATATACTAGCCGCAAAGCCGCCCTTTGGGCGGTCCTTTTTGGCTAGCTCCTGCGGAGGGCTATTGGTGGGCCGGCCCACCACCTGTGTTTGGTGGGCCTTCGGCCCACCAAACAGACTCTCCAGATAGCCCTTTCACCCATCACCCCCACCCATTCACTCACCCATTACCTATCACCCCGGACCCATTCACTCAACCATTACCCATCACCCCACACCCATTCACTCACCCATTACCCATCACCCCACAATTATTTACGTAATTTTTCTATTTAGATCAATAGTTTAGTAGGAAAAAGCCAAAAATCAAATGAGGCCAAAATTTTGAGGAATTTTGCTGCCAGAAAAAGGGATTTTTTTAATTTACATATATACGTAAAAATTATAGAAGTAATAATTGTGTATAATGACAGTATAAATACTTGTTATTCAATGTAATTTTTCCAGTGATGAATATTAGTGGAGATGGAGTAATGTTTGTATGCATTTATAGCTAGGGTGTAAATAAGCTTATAGAGGGAAAATTTTGATTTTAGAATCAAATATTGGCAAACAAAGACCAGATTCATGATCGCCATCAGTAGAAGCCCCTATAAACCTAGTTTCATCCAAATTGGGATATATTTATTTTCGCCCAAAATCTGCAGGCTATGTATGGATAGGGAGGGGCCAAGGATTTTTTTTTTTAAATCACATTTTCA
>JACEEZ010023228.1:154722-164722 GCA_016584305.1 Chionoecetes opilio
ATTTCTTCCTTACTCCTTATTCCTCCTTTCCTTCTCTCATATCTCCTTCCTTCCCTCTCTCCCACCTTCCATTATCACCCCATCATCACCAAAAGGAGATGAGATTCCCCCTCTTTCTGCACGGGCGACTGTCAGAGTTCCCCTGCTGCCGCTAGGATCGCTGCCGTCCATGAATTCAAAATGGCGCGGCCGGAGTGAACCCTCTCGGTAAAAGCTCTCTGCTCCGATGACGCTGTCCTTAAGCTCCGCCCTCTGCGCGTGGGTTTACTTGCTAATGTATACTTTGGAACCAACATTAGGGTGTAAGGAATGACAAAGATGTCGTTAAACTACCGTAGATAACAGTAAAGTCGCCAGGACTACGTTTCTTTGTTATTTACAGACGTGTGGTGGCGTTAGTACGTCCTCGTTACCATGGCAACGGCGGCCATGGCTGTGACGTCACCAATATTTACATCTTTAAGCCCCGCCTCTCCCCCACTGAGCCAATCACGGCTTGTTTACATCCATCGCCCACCCGTTCCCCGCACGCAAGGCTATGGCGGGCCCGTCGCCATGGCAACGGTCAATTCCGCGATGGCGGCGCCATGCCAGCTTGCCTCAGACCAGTGTTTCTTAACCTGGGGTGCTAGCACCCCCTGGGGGTGCTGAAATCAATTTTAGGGGGTGCTGGGAAATGCTGCATATATGGCGGTACAATGCTAATGAGTTCCTCGCAATGTATACATAAGTATTTAAGGGATACTTTTTGACAAGAGTACTATTTTTAGTTGATAAACTTCAACCTCATTATACTGACTTAGAGTGGGAGTGTACTTTCACTCGAGTGCTGATGTCTGACGTAAGGCGATGAGACCGCGCCGCTGCAGGCAGTAGTTGCGTAGTAGCAGTACAGCTCAAGCCTACGCATCGTTGTGTTTTGCCTTACTTCAAGTTCCAGTAATACTCCATGGTAACACCATTGGAAGGCATAATCTTCCTCATTCGCTCTAACTCACTCACATAATCTCTCTCTCTCTCTCTCTCTCTCTCTCTCTCTCTCTCTCTCTCTCTCTCTCTCTCTCTCTCTCTCTCTCTCTCTCTCTCTCTCTCTCTCTCTCTCTCTCTCTCTTCAATGTGTCGCAGCATTTGTTTTATAGATGAATGTATTGATGACACTTGTTCAAACCTGCACCAATGTAATGGGCCTGGAAAATGTTTGAGCCCTACCTAAACATTATAACTTTCAGCAGTTTTTATTAAGAACTAGCCGCAAAGCCGCCCTCCGGGCGGACTTTTTGGCTAGCTCCTGCGGAGGGCTATTGGTGGGCCTTCGGCCCACCAATAGCCTTCGGCCCACCACCTGTGTTTGGTGGGCCTTCGGCCCACCAAACATGGACTCTCCAGATAGCCCCTTTTAACTTTCCTGAAATCATGGATGTAGAAATGTATGTATTCCCCCCACCCATTCACTCACCCATTACCCATCACCCCCCACCCATTCACTCACCCATTACCCATCACCCCCCACCCATTAACTCACCCATTACCCATCACCCCCCACCCATTCACTCACCCATTACCCATCACCCCCCACCCATTCACTCACCCATTACCCATCACCCCCACCCATTCACTCCACCATTACCCATCACCCCCCACCCATTAACTCACCCATTACCCATCACCCCCCACCCATTCACTCACCCATTACCCATCACCACACACCCATTCACTCACCCATTACCATCACCCCCCACCCATTCACTCACCCATTACCCATCACCCCCACCCATTCACTCACCCATTACCCATCACCCCCACCCCATTCACTCACCCATTACCCATCACCCCCCACCCATTAACTCACCCATTACCCATCACCCCCCACCCATTCACTCACCCATTACCCATCACCACACACCCATTCACTCACCCATTACCCATCACCCCCCACCCATTCACTCACCCATTACCCATCACCCCCACCCATTCACTCACCCATTACCATCACCACACACCCATTCACTCACCCATTACCCATCACCCCCCACCTATTCCCTCACCCATCACCCATCACCCCCAACCCATCACCCCCCACCCATTCACTCACCCATCACCCCACACCCATTACCCATCACCCCACCCATTCACTCACCCATTATCCATCACCCTACATCAAGGCTTCCTCAATTCTCGCAACCCACTTTAGTTTTCACAATTCTCGCTAATAGGCTGTTAAAAAAAAAGAAAAAAAAAAAGTGATCGGATCATCTCATAAGTGTGCTTATGACCTTCCCCTGGTCAACCTGATTCCAAAAATGTGCCATATGAGGTGTTTGCGCCACGGGGGGCGGAACCTATACCACATACACACACAGACAGACAGACACACTTTCGCTTATATTATTATAGATATAATTGGCTGACTATGAATTGTACACATATTATATAATTATCATCACTTCTACCCGCGAAGGTGGAATAATAATAAGTGTTCGTCTGTGTCTGTTTGTTTGTTTCTCTGTTAACATCACTCATAAAGCAGTGGATCCAATTTTATGAAGTTTTTTTTGGGGGGGACCGCTACCTATGGTCAAAACACTAATCAATTAAATATTGAAGGTCAAATGTCAAATTTTTATTGGGGCTTTTTTGCTAACAGCTTCTTTGTTTTGTCCATAGGCTTGTGTAATTTTGCAATGCCAAAGACACGCAAATGAAGTGACGAGTATGTCACGTATGGCTTCACTGCACTCCTGGATGATCGTGGAGGACCAGACCGGGCACAATGTATGACCTGCCATTTCATTATTTGCAACTCAAATTTGAAGCCTGCTAGACTCTGAGAACACCAGGTGAAGCATCCAGCTGCAGAACATGAACAGACTATCGAGGCCCTGCAAGCTAAGAGAGCTAGATATGACCAGAAAGGCACACTGCCCCGACTTGGATTCAAGCCAGTGCAGAAACCCCTTCTGCAAGCTTCTTATGAGGAAGCATACCAGAGCATTAGGGAGAAGCTAAGCATTCGGCTCCGGAAAACCTGGTTAAACCTGGCCATGCACCATTCGGAGGGTAGAACTGGTTATGGGAACAGAGGCAGCCAAGAAGATGAAAGAAGTGCCTCTGTCCAATGATGTAATTGCATGGAGAGTTGCAGATATGAGCTGCGACATACCAGATTGGATCAGATTGTTCAGGAGATTAAGGACAGTCTCATCCGCATCAGTCTGCAGTTGGATGAATCAAGTGATGTTTTCAACATGAGTCAACTGATTTTGTATATCCGGTACATCAAGGATGGTGAAATTTAGATTAATTCCTCTTCCGCGAGGCATTGCAAACGACGATGAAGGCAGCGGATGTATTCCGACCTCTTGGACGAGTTCTTTGAGAAGCATCAGCTCAAGTGGGAGAAGGTAGGGTCGGTCTGCACAGATGGTGCCCCAGCCAAGATAGGGAATAGGTCTGGCTTTACTGATTTGGTAAAGGGAGGGTAACCAGTTATCATCATGAAGCACTGTGTTCTCCATCGCCATGCTTTGGCTGCCAAGACGTTGCCGCCTCACCTCAAAGAAGTTATGTCTGTCTGTGTTTAAGTTATGAATTTCATCCAGGGTCGTCCTTTAAACAAGATTGTTCAATTTACTTTGTGAGGAGATGGGAAGTGAACATCAAGTCCTCTTCCACACATAGGTGCGGTGGCTCTCACGTGGGAAAATCCTGACCCGTATTGCAGAGATCAAGGATGAGATTGCAATATTCCTCCGAGAGTATCACAGTAAGTTCGCTGAAAATTTCTAGAAAGAAATGTTCATCCTCTCTCTCTCCTATTTGGCATACATTTTCAGCCATTTAAATAAACTCAACTTGTCCATGCAAGGCATGTTTGCTAAGAATATTTTTTTGCAGAGAAGGTAGAAGCCTTTAAGAAGAAGGTTTCACTCTGGAATCGTCGAAACTAAGGAGGGAATATAGGAAGCTCTCCTATTCTGGACGAAAAATTGAGGAATAAGACAGTTAGTCCCATGCTTGTAGAAAATATTGTTGCTCACTTCTCGCACCCTGAGACCACCATAACAAAGTACTTTCCCAAGGATCATACATTTCCAGAATGGATTCCGCAGCCCTTCCTGGCAGACAGGAGTGATGCTGACTACCTGAAGGAGGAGCTTATTGATCTGCAGGTGAACCAGGGTTGTCAAGCAAAATTCCGTACATTACCATTGTCTGCATGCGTTTTAGTGTGATCAGTTGGTAGCGAACCCTGGACTGGCGAGGGCAGCGCTGGAGATGATCATTCCATTTCCAACTACCTATCAGTGTGAAAAGGCATCCTCTACCGTGCTCCAGATCAAAACAATTGCCCGGAACCGCCTTCAAGGTGGGCTGCTCCACGACATGAGGGTGGCTCTGACCAACACGAAGCCTCAATTTTAGAAACTGGTCGCACATAAGCAGCAACAAAAATCACATTGATGAGTGTATGTTCAATTGCCCTGCTGTTTATGTTTGAGTGAGTTTGTCCATGCTCTTTACTCTATTTTCGTCTTTTCTTATTGCTTTTGTCTATAGTATTGGCATCATTGATGTTACATTTTTGGAGAATTAACAAAATAAATGATCAAGCAGTATTTCACTTCACTTTACTTTATCCCTGTAGTAGTGTAGCAACTGTTGTCTCCGTCACCAGATGTTAGCCAGAGTTATGGGTGCTGGCCTTCCTAGACCTGACTACAGGGGTGCTGGACTTCCTAGACCTGACTACAGGGGTGCTGGACTTCCTAGACCTGACTACAGGGGTGCTGGCCTTCCTAGACCTGACTACAGGGGTGCTGGCCTTCCTAGACCTGACTACAGGGGTGCTGGACTTCCTAGACCTGACTACAGGGGTGCTGGCCTTCCTAGACCTGACTACAGGGGTGCTGGCCTTCCTAGACCTGACTACAGGGGTGCTGGCCTTCCTAGACCTGACTACAGGGGTGCTGGCCTTCCTAGACCTGACTACAGGGGGTGCTGGCCTTCCTAGACCTGACTACAGGGGTGCTGGCCTTCCTAGACCTGACTACAGGGGTGCTGGACTTCCTAGACCTGACTACAGGGGTGCTGGACTTCCTAGACCTGACTACAGGGGTGCTGGACTTCCTAGACCTGACTACAGGGGGTGCTGGACTTCCTAGACCTGACTACAGGGGTGCTGGACTTCCTAGACCTGACTACAGGGGTGCTGGACTTCCTAGACCTGACTACAGGGGTGCTGGCCTTCCTAGACCTGACTACAGGGGTGCTGGCCTTCCTAGACCTGACTACAGGGGTGCTGGACTTCCTAGACCTGACTACAGGGGTGCTGACTTCCTAGACCTGACTACAGGGGTGCTGGACTTCCTAGACCTGACTACAGGGGGTGCTGGCCTTCCTAGACCTGACTACAGGGGGTGCTGGCCTTCCTAGACCTGACTACAGGGGTGCTGGACTTCCTAGACCTGACTACAGGGGTGCTGACTTCCTAGACCTGACTACAGGGGTGCTGGACTTCCTAGACCTGACTACAGGGGTGCTGGCCTTCCTAGACCTGACTACAGGGGTGCTGGACTTCCTAGACCTGACTACAGGGGTGCTGGCCTTCCTAGACCTGACTACAGGGGTGCTGGCCTTCCTAGACCTGACTACAGGGGTGCTGGCCTTCCTAGACCTGACTACAGGGGTGCTGGACTTCCTAGACCTGACTACAGGGGTGCTGGCCTTCCTAGACCTGACTACAGGGGTGCTGGCTTCCTAGACCTGACTACAGGGGTGCTGGCCTTCCTAGACCTGACTACAGGGGTGCTGGCCTTCCTAGACCTGACTACAGGGGTGCTGGCCTTCCTAGACCTGACTACAGGGGTGCTGGCCTTCCTAGACCTGACTACAGGGGTGCTGGACTTCCTAGACCTGACTACAGGGGTGCTGGCCTTCCTAGACCTGACTACAGGGGTGCTGGACTTCCTAGACCTGACTACAGGGGTGCTGGACTTCCTAGACCTGACTACAGGGGTGCTGGCCTTCCTAGACCTGACTACAGGGGGTGCTGCCTTCCTAGACCTGACTACAGGGGTGCTGGCCTTCCTAGACCTGACTACAGGGGTGCTGGACTTCCTAGACCTGACTACAGGGGTGCTGGCCTTCCTAGACCTGACTACAGGGGTGCTGGACTTCCTAGACCTGACTACAGGGGTGCTGGACTTCCTAGACCTGACTACAGGGGTGCTAGACTTCCTAGACCTGACTACAGGGGTGCTGGCCTTCCTAGACCTGACTACAGGGGTGCTGGACTTCCTAGACCTGACTACAGGGGTGCTGGCACTTCCTAGACCTGACTACAGGGGTGCTGGACTTCCTAGACCTGACTACAGGGGTGCTGGCCTTCCTAGACCTGACTACAGGGGTGCTGGACTTCCTAGACCTGACTACAGGGGTGCTGGCCTTCCTAGACCTGACTACAGGGTGGATCTAACTGACTCAGGGTGCACTTCCTAGACCTGACTACAGGGGTGCTGGACTTCCTAGACCTGACTACAGGGGTGCTGGCCTTCCTAGACCTGACTACAGGGGTTGCTATAGGGCTTCTAGACCTGACTACAGGGGTGCTGGCCTTCCTAGACCTGACTACAGGGGTCTGGCCTTCCTAGACCTGACTACAGGGGTGCTGGACTTCCTAGACTGACTACAGGGTGCTGGCCTTCCTAGACCTGACTACAGGGGTGCTAGACTTCCTAGACCTGACTACAGGGGTGCTGGCCTTCCTAGACCTGACTACAGGGGTGCTGGACTTCCTAGACCTGACTACAGGGGTGCTGGCCTTCCTAGACCTGACTACAGGGGTGCTGGACTTCCTAGACCTGACTACAGGGGTGCTACTTCCTAGACCTGACTACAGGGGTGCTTGACTTCCTAGACCTGACTACAGGGGTGCTGGCCTTCCTAGACCTGACTACAGGGGGCTGGACTCAGCCTGACTACAGGGGTGCTGGCCTTCCTAGACCTGACTACAGGGGTGCTATACTTCCTAGACCTAACTACAGGGGTGCTGGCCTTCCTAGACCTGACTACAGGGGTGCTGGACTTCCTAGACCTGACTACAGGGTGCTGGACTTCCTAGACCTGACTACAGGGGTGCTGGACTTCCTAGACCTGACTACAGGGGTGCTTACTTCCTAGACCTGACTACAGGGGTGCTGACTTCCTAGACCTGACTACAGGGGTGCTGGACTTCCTAGACCTGACTACAGGGGTGCTGGACTTCCTAGACCTGACTACAGGGGTGCTGACTTCCTAGACCTGACTACAGGGGTGCTGGACTTCCTAGACCTGACTACAGGGGTGCTGGACTTCCTAGACCTGACTACAGGGGTGCTGACTTCCTAGACCTGACTACAGGGGTGCTGGACTTCCTAGACCTGACTACAGGGGTGCTGGACTTCCTAGACCTGACTACAGGGGTGCTATACTTCCTAGACCTGACTACAGGGGTGCTAGACTTCCTAGACCTGACTACAGGGGTGCTGGACTTCCTAGACCTGACTACAGGGTGCTGGACTTCCTAGACTGACTACAGGGGTGCTGGACTTCCTAGACCTGACTACAGGTGTGCTGGCCTTCCTAGACCTGACTACAGGGGTGCTGGACTTCCTAGACCTGACTACAGGGGTGCTGGACTTCCTAGACCTGACTACAGGGGTGCTAGACTTCCTAGACCTGAGTACAGGGGTGCTGGCCTTCCTAGACCTGACTACAGGGGTGCTGGACTTCCTAGACCTGACTACAGGGGTGCTGGACTTCCTAGACCTGACTACAGGGGTGCTGGACTTCCTAGACCTGACTACAGGGGTGCTGGACTTCCTAGACCTGACTACAGGGGTGCTGCACTTCCTAGACCTGACTACAGGGGTGCTGGCCTTCCTAGACCTGACTACAGGGGTGCTGGACTTCCTAGACCTGACTACAGGGGTGCTGGACTTCCTAGACCTGACTACAGGGGTGCTAGGACTTCCTAGACCTGACTACAGGGGTGCTGGACTTCCTAGACCTGACTACAGGGGTGCTACTTCCTAGACCTGACTACAGGGGTGCGGTATCTTCCTAGACCTGACTACAGGGGTGCTGGCTTCCTAGACCTGACTACAGGGGTGCTGGAGTTCTAGACCTGACTACAGGGGTTGCTGGAACTTCCTAAAGACCTGACTAACAGGGTGCTGGATTTCTAGACCGACTACAGGGGTGCTGGACTTCCTAGACCTGACTACAGGGTTGTATATATTCCTAACCTGACTACAGGGGTGCTAGACTTCCTAGACCTGATACAGGGGTTGGCTTCCTAGACCTGACTACAGGGGTCTGGACTTCCTAGACCTGGATACAGGGGTGCTGGACTTCCTAGGACCTGACTAAGGGTGCTTGGACTTCCTAGACCTGACTACAGGGTGGCATGGCTCAGACCTGCTACAGGGGTGCGGACTTCTAGACCTGACGTACGGGGTGCTGGACTTCCTAGCCTGACACAGGGTGCAGATTCCTAGACCAGATACAGGTGCTGGCTTCTAGACCTGACTCATGTGCTCTAGACCTGTACAGGGGTCTGGCACTTCCAGACCTTCTAGGTTGCTATATTTAACTGATAACAGGGTCTACATCTAACCTATCAGGGTGCTGCCTCAGACCTGACTCAGGTGTGCTTCCTAGCTGAGTACAGGGGTGTGGTCTTGATGGGTGTGGTCTGCGGGGGGGGCCTTAGGAGGGGGAATAGGTCAGGGTGGGTTCAGGCGGGGTGGGTCCTAGACTGATAAGGGGTGCAGGGTCAGTGCGGGGGGGGTAGACGAGAAGGGGGGATTAACCGATAAGGGGTGCTAACTTCCTAATGTATCAGGGCTGCTTCAGACCCGTACAGTGCTGATCCTAGATGATCAGGGGGCTAGATTCAGACTGATAAGTGCTGGACTCTAGACTGATAGGGTGCGCTCCAGATACTACAGGGGTCTGGACTTTCCGTGAACAGTTGCATACTCCTAGCCTGACACAGGGTGTCTGGCCTTCCTAGACTGACTACAGGGTGCTGGACTTAAGACCGCTCGGGTGTAGATTCTAACTGACTCATGGTTGAGTTCAAAAGGTTAAGAACGTGCTCTATGAGTGCCTTTCTAACGCTGTATTGGTATAAGAGTAACATATAAAATGATATAGAAGAATATATAATATAGATAATATTAGTATATATATATATATATAATATATTATAATATATATATATATATACTATATATATATATATATATAATATATATATATATATAAACGCATGTGAATTACTCGTGGTTGTGTTTTCCTTGTCGCCGCCTGAGGGATGAGGCTGTGAGGAGCGGGAGTGAAGGAGGGAGGGAGGGTACCCGTGCTACCTAGTGGGGGGTAGGGGGCGGGAGGGGCTTGTCTGAGAACGCTTCAAGGTTACCAATTAACAAGAAATTCATGTTCTTTATTTCATGCATATGACCTCTGATGTCTGGCACATTCCCCTTTTATTTGGCATTAATTAAATCAATCAATCTTTATTTCATGGGAAATGTAGCCTACACATGACACTTTCACCTGATGCATCGCCTGCTGAGATAACAAGCAGTGTGTGTGTGTTTGTGTGTTGGCGGGGAGGGGGCTAGAGGGGGAAAGGGGTGAGGGGGGTCAGGCGGGGAGGGGGCTAGAGGGGGAAAGGGGAGAGGGGGGTCAGGCGGGGAGGGGGAGAGAGGGGGAAGGGGTGAGGGGGGGGTCAGGCATTCTCAAG
The DNA here is from genome assembly GCA_016584305.1 of Chionoecetes opilio. Taxonomy (NCBI): domain Eukaryota; kingdom Metazoa; phylum Arthropoda; class Malacostraca; order Decapoda; family Majidae; genus Chionoecetes; species Chionoecetes opilio. Next base: position 164,513 of record JACEEZ010023228.1, read on the forward strand.
TCCGCTGCTTCAGACTTACAGATGAACGAGTCACATGGATCATGGCGGGAGAATGTCGATTTGAATATTTGGCTACGATATGATGTTTGCGTCGCCACGATAGCCACGATAGCCGTTCCTTGTGACTGTGTGCCGGGTGGAAGGAAGTGTTGCAACGTGTGCGAGGCGAGAGTGTCATGTCTCGCCGTCAACACACAGGAATGGCAAGGG
>JACEEZ010023228.1:167222-225816 GCA_016584305.1 Chionoecetes opilio
CACACACACACACACACACACACACACACACACACACACACACACACACACACACACACACACACACACACACACACACACACACACACACACACACACACACACACACACACACACACACAACACCGCGCGATGGTCAATTTGATAACGTGCTGGTCTCCTGCCTGGAATCCTCGCGGTCACGGGGATTTTTCACTGACAAATACGGGCGGTAACTATCCTCCTTGAGTAAGGGGATGGGGATGTGTGGTGTGTGAGGTCCCAGCACTGCCCAAAGATCAGTAATAATGAGCTCCAAGCTCGCACTGAGAGGGTGAAACTGGCGATCGCGAGCCAGCTCGCGTGGACAAGACAAAACGAGGTCATTAACATACATACATCTCTCTTCGTTACGCCCGGGGATTGAACCCGGGACTTGAAACAAGCGTGCTACCTATCACTACGTTACGAAGTACCCGTGTGTGTGTGTACCCGTATATATATATATATATATAATGATGTTTCAGGGTGACAGAGACACTCGGTATACTTGGGGTTGTTTATGCAACGTTTCGCCAAGGCACTTGGCATCATCAGGCTAAATTTATCCCTAACCTTTTTAAAATCAATACTATTAAGACCCTACTACACAGATGCTATAGTTTCTCATCTAATTGGTTTTCCTTTGATAATGAGATCAAATTCCTTACCAATTTTTTCCAAAACAATGGCTACCCCCTCAAATTAATTGAAACAATCATCTCAAAGTTCTTAGATAAAAAGTTCAACCCAGAGTCGAACGAACCCGAACCCATATTAGACACACACTATGTTAAACTCCCATTTTATGGCCATCTCAGTTACACCATTCGGAAAAAACTCAATGGTCTACTTAAGTCACATCTTCCTAACTCAAAATTTAAATTTATTTTTACTAATTCTCTTACCCTAAGAACTCATTTCAAATATAAAGACTCTATACCTAAAGCCCTTATTTCTAACATAATTTATGAATTCAAATGTTCTAGTTGTAACGCTAGATACGTCGGCGAGACGACAAGGAATCTAACCCTTAGGCTTTCTGAGCATAAAGGTGTTTCTGCACGTACTGGTCGACCCATTTCTTCACCTTCGCAATCTGCAATCCGCTCACACTCACATGATTTAGATCACCCTTTTTCTATGAATGACTTTAGTATCCTATCCAAGGCACACTACCCTAGTGACACTAAATTATTAGAAGCTATACACATCAAGCACTTGTCCCCTGATCTTAATAACCAAGTCATTTCACAACAACTACATATACTCAAATGACTACCACTGTTTCGATTGCCCGACTCTCGGTTCGATCGCCCCACACAAGCCGAAATGTCACCCACAAAACTAGTGTTCATTCAGTCCTCTACCAACTCAGACAGCATACACACCAAGGCCCGTTAAGTACAAATTATATTTTATTTATTAGTTAGTAATTTTAGAAAATATAGGAATATTTTATTGTTTCTTAGAATTAATTTTTTAGATGTTCGCTTTTTAGCATTACAATATATTAAATTTTAACTATTTTTAGCCTGATGATGCCAAGTGCCTTGGCGAAACGTTGCATAAACAACCCCAAGTATACCGAGTGTCTCTGTCACCCTGAAACATCATGATGAATCTAACAAGAAAATCAACTATATATATATATATATATATATATATATATATATATATATATATGAGTTTGTGTGTGTGTATTCACCTAGTTGTATTTTACAGGGCCTGAGCAACGCTCGTATGGCCCCGTCTCCATATCAACATGTTTTTTCATGCATCCTTAGTGCTTAGTGTTGGCCGAAGCCACCACCCCGGGAGGCGGGTCACAAACCCCCGGCTAACACCCGGTACCCATTCACTGCTGGGTGGAAAGTGGCTCGGGTGTTAAGAAGACCGCCCGTCTGTCTTCGCTCCGCCCGGGGATGGAACCCGGGACTTCTCGGTTGTGAGCCGAGTATGCTAACAGCTACACTACGGAGTTCTCATGTGTGTGTGCACATGTGTGTGTGTGTGTGTGTGTGTGTGTGTGTGTGTGTGTGTGTGTGTGTGTGTTTTGTGTGTCGGTGCGTGTGTGTTGTGTGTGTGTGTGTATTCACCTAGTTGTATTCACCTATTTGTATTTTACAGGGCCTAAGTTACACTTGTATGGCCCCGTCTCCACATTCTTATTATTCGTCTTTAGTGCTTAGTGTTGGCCGAAGCCACTACCCCGGGAGGCGGGTCACAAACCCCCGACTATAGTCTATTTTCTGGGATTCGACACTATAGCTCGATCATGGCTATATTTTGACTGCATTAAATCAGGAATGATGAAATGGTCTGGACGATTACTTTAATGGTTGTCAGAATGCCGTGGAAAAATGACAGTTAAGGACGGACCTCTGCCTATCCAACCAAAACTCGACCATACTGACCAGCACGGTCAGGTCAGGGTCAAAGAGGTGTCAAATCAGTTTAATCCCTAGTATATCAACAATATGTTGTCACTTTTTGCATCCAGTCACCCGTTTTTAAATGATCCGCATTCAAAATCTGTAAATTCCCCGAGCTCTCAAAACACAACGGAGGACAGCAGACGACGCACCACGGCTCGGCAACGTCACACGAGTGAGCCTCCCAGCCCGGCCCTATACAAATACACGAAGACTCGGAGAAAAATGTAGTACTTGGGGAATTTTGGGTGTTTCTGATATTTTTTTTTGCGATATGGCATATACTTCCATCCTTCATGGTACAGCAGGAAAACTGTGCCTTCGCAGAGAGCTTAGCACCCATTTCCGACCTATTTGATCATGATAATGTCTGTGCATCGCCTGACAGTGGCGGTGAGGGGAAACGGGGTGTGAAGCACATTGTCTAGCCGCGCTCCTCTCACCCGCCACTGTCAGGCGCTCACAGCATTATCATGGTCTATAGGTCAGAATGGGTGCTAAGCTCTCTGAAAAGGGCACAGCTTTCTTGCTGTATCCATGAAGGATCAAGTATATGCCACATGCAAAAAAAAATATCAAAAACCCCAAAATTCCCCAAGTACTACATTTTTCTCCGAGCCCTCCGTGTATTTGTATAGGCCGGCGGGGGGGGACTCACTCTGTGACGTCGCCAGCAAGTTTCCCGCCACGGCTGGAATGGGGCTGTTGTTTTTTCCGTTTAAAGGTTAATTTTTCCGCCTTTTTTTAGGTTTTTGCCATCCATGACTAAACTTGTACCATTACTGCATTAATAGCTCTTATTACAATAGGCCATGTTATTCTTGTCACGTGGGCACAAAATTAAATTTGTAACTACTTATTTGTGTTTTTAAATGGACATTTTGATAATTTCGAAAAAGTCAATATTTCCGCGACCCGACGATGGCCGCCATACGAACCCCATGGGACATTAGTTGACAGTTTTAAACATTGATTTTTTTTTCTAGACATATTTTGTGCATCTAAAAAAGTAGGTCTCATTAGATTGTCCAGGGGTGCACGTGGGGTCCACTGGACTACTAGACTAAACATGTTGGTCGAAATATGTAATGGGGTTGTCATGGTAACCAAAAAAGCACCGTGAAGCTACACTTTCGAAATTTTCATTGCCAGATTTGAAAAGTAGACAAAATTTCCTTTCAGTTGTTGTATTATGAAGCTGTTACCGCAGGGCTACCCGACGGGTCGATTTTAAAGACACGTCTCCAGTTTTGGCCCCTAGACATTATGAGTTTAGCTTGTACCCCTCCTTCTCCCCTTTCCCTCTCTTTTTCTCTCTCTTCTCTCTCGTCTCTCTCTCTCTCTCCCTCCTCTCCCCTTCCCTCTCTCTCTCTCTCTCTCTCTCTCTCTCTCTCTTCTCCTCTCTTCTCTCTCTCTTTTCTCTCTCCCCTCTCATCTCCCCTCTTCTCCCCCCTCTCTCCTCTCTCTCTCCTCTTTTCTCTCTCTATAAATAAATAAATAAATAAAAAATAATAAATAAATAAATAAATAAATAATAAATAATAAATAATAAATAAATAAAATAAAAAAATAAATAATTGCCCCGCCAGCTGAGTATGTTTGTAAAAAAAAAGGGGTTTTTTTGCGTTCCATTTTGTGACACGCGAACCCAACCCTGAACCCAGAACCCAACCCTGAACTGAAAGAACTGGTTCATGCAACTTGGGCACAAATGGAAGAGGCCTCTAAGAAAATAATTGCCTCTATGAAATTTGGTGCGAGCGCGGATGATGTTTACGCTCCTCAGTTGTGGTATCAGATTCCATCAAAAGTAATTCGATCCTCGTTGCATAGACCCCTCAGGAACCGCTCTCCACCGTTTCTATCAAAACTGAATTGATCCTGGGTGCGGTCGGATCGTTAGTGGGTGGTAGGATATCCTCGGATCAGCTCTGTGGGATCAGATCGTACACCAATCGTACCGTGGAGGGGGGCCTTAAGAGGATAAAAAACATGGAGTTTCATATGCAGAATGATAGGATATGAAAAATACTAACTACAACTACCACTACCACTACAACTAATCGATACGGGGGACTAGATACGAATTCGCACTATCAATACCCATTTACTTTACAGAAATTACAGTGCGCGTTAAGTCTGTTTTTGAATGTAGTTATTGTGCTGGCTCCGACAACATTTGCTGGTAACTTGTTCCATCGATCAACGACTCTAACATTGAAATAATTTTTAACGGAGATCGGTGATGCAACGTTGACGTTTAGTTTTAAACCATTATTTCTTGTTGTCACTTGATTTTGAAGCTCGAATAGGTTCTCTTGATTAAACATCAAAACCTTTTAGGATCTTAAAGGTTTCTATCAAGTCCCCAGGGATTCTAACGATCCTTTAAGGAAACCTATTAAGTTTCCGCATTTCTCTCTTCATAAGATGAATTTCGCAGAGATGGGAAATTTTTTTGGTTGCTCTTCTTGCACTGATTCCAATTTTGCTTGATCTTTTACGAAACAGGGCACCAGAATTGAAGGCAATATTCCAAATGCGGCCTAAACCCAAAGGGCGTGTAATTGTGTTTTTACTTTCGGAGTTTTATGTTCAAAATTACGTTTAAAAAAGCCCAACATCATATTTTGCCTTTTTACTGGCAGCTAGGCAATGCGACTGGTTTTTCAGATCATTCTGATGAATGACCTAAATCCTTTTCCCCGCTGTACTTCAGTTAACATTTATTTTGCATTTGATAGTTATAATTTGAGGGTTTTTCGCTGCCTATATGCATTACTTTACGTTTATCGGGAATTGAATTTTAATAGCCATTTTCACTCCAATCTGATAGTTTGTCGAATCCTTTGTATGAGTTTCGCAGTTTTCTCTAGTATATGCTTTACCGTCTAAATTTTGTGACATCTGCAAATTTCGATATTTTAGATACAAGTCCGCAGTCCATATCGTTGATATATACAGAAAAAGTAGAACCCAAGACCGAGCCCTGAGGCACCCCACTAGTAACATCTAACCAATCAGATGCCTCGCCATTTATTACTACCCGTTGTTACGATTTGAAAACCAATCGCCAATCATGAACATAATTGCTCTCCTAAGCCATGTGCCCTTAGCTTGGTCAACAGTCGCTTATTTGGGGGAAATGTATCGAAGGCTTTCTGAAAATCAAGGTATATTACAATCCGAGGGAATTTTAGCGTCCCAGTTTGATAATGACATTAAAAAATCCAGTAGGTTTGTTAAGCAGGATCTCTTATTTCGAAATCCATGCTGGGATTTAGTATTTTAGTTTTTTTCATCGAGAAAAGACACTATTTTTATCCCGCAATATTTTCTCAAATAGTTTTTTAACAATCACGGACGTTAGACTCATTGGGCGGTAATTACTTGCGAGGCTCTTACTCCCTTTCTTGAATATCGGTGTAACATTAGCTAATTTCCACATACTAGGAACATTTTTATCCCTTAGCGATTTATTGAAAATAATCTTTAATGGGAGCGAAAGTTGACTGTGACATTCGCGAAGTAGTCGCGGCGAGATTCGTCCACCCCACGGATTTTGCTGGGTCAAGTTTCACAAATACTTTTGATATTTCGTCTACTGTTATCTCTCCTATTACCAGTCTATCCCTTTCGAGTCCCGCATACATGTTTACTGGTTCTGGTAATGGAGTTCCGTCTTCTTTAATGAATACCGCATTAAAGTATTCATTGAGTACGAACGCCATACTCTTATTATCATTTACCAAGATATTATTATTATCTTTCAGTGGCCCAATACTTGTTTTGACGTTTTTCTTACTTCGAACGTATTGAAAGAACCTTTTCGGGTTTGATTTGGATTCCTTTGCATTTTTTCTTCATACTCACGCTTTTTAGTCTTAATTAATCCCTTGCAGCGACGTTTTACGTCATTGTATTCTCTAGAATCGCAGTCTGCATTTGATCGTTTGTGGAGGAGGAGGAGGAGGAGGAGGAGGAGGAGGAGGAGTAGTAGTAGTAATAGCAGTAGTAGTAGTAGTATAGTAGTGGTTGTAGTAGTAGTAGTAGTTTAGTGGTTGTAGTAGTAGTAGTAGTAGTGGTAGTAGTAGTAGTAGTAGTAGTAGTAGCAGTAGCAGTAGTAGTAGTAGTAGTAGTAGTAGTAGTACTACTATTATGTACTACGTAAAGTAGTGGTGGGGTGTGGGGTGTGGGTAGAGGCGGTGGGGTGGGTGTGGTGGTGTGGTGGTGTGCGCGGGGTGCGGGTGGAGGCGGTGGAAGGGTGGTGTAGTGGTGTGGTGGTGTGCGGGGTGTGGGTGGAAGGGTGGTCAGAGCGAGAAAAGACCAACGGAGATCGTCTAACTAGACGGAAAAAGTGTAAAGCCCGGTTCCCACCTACCCGCTTGTACGGCCGCCATACAACAACAAAGACGTCACAATGACGTCACAACAAAGTCTACCGCACCGCCGTACCGCTGTACGGCCGCCGTACAAAGTTAAATTCAAGTCATCTCTCCCGCTCGGCGGTGTCCGCTCGAGCGGAGTTGCCAACTGTGCCCAGTTACCACAAATACCACTCAAGCGGTGATGATGGTGACGTCATTGTTGAGCGGTGTTGTTGTAGGACGGCCGTACAAGCGGGCTGATGGGATCCGGCCTTTAGTGTGACGCCGCCTTAAGCCCCGTCCACACTACCACTCACCACCGTCGGCGCTTGCCGTCGAACAGTGTTCGTCACTCAAAAGTGGCAGTGTGGACACGATGCCGACGAGCAAAATTTAACCGTCGGCGCTGCCCGCCAACATTCAGCAGGTTTAATATTGGGCGGGCAAAGCCCGTCACTCACGGGTCAGCGCCAAACACATGCTTCAAGTTATCGGCATTTTCACTATCTAGATATTTTTGCATTGCTATTACCGTATACCATCAGAACCAAGAAAGTCAGCTGATTACAGTATGTGATCAAAAATTAAATGGGAGAAATGGTCGGGGAAATTGCAGGGGAGTTGAAGACAAAAAAGTGAGAAAAATGTTTATACCTATTTCTTTTTGCCCATATTTTTTTTGAATACACAAAAAGGTTTTCGTATATTTTTCTTGCTTATGATATGCAGAAATGTGTCATGAAAATGATAGTTTGGGTCAGTTTTTCTAAACCTCCTGTGGTTTTTTTCATAATCTCGAGTGAGAGTACACGATATGCGAAAACATGACTCTCACTTTGAAATCAGGAAGCGCGCTGACCGCCGAACAAAACCCTTCGTGTGGACACAACCCTGGGGAACGGTGCTTCCCGTCGGCAAGCACCCACGGTGGTGAGTGAAGTGTGGACGGGGCTTTAAAGGCCTCTTCCATTTGTGCCCAAGCTGCATGAACCATTTTTTTCAGTTCAGGGTTGGGTTCTGGGTTCAGGGTTGGGGTTTTGCGTGTCACAAATGGAACGCAAAAACACCGTTTTTTTTTTTTACAAAAATACTCAGCTAGCGAGGCAATTTTAAGAAGAGAAGAGAGAGAAGAGAGAGAGATAAAAGAGAGAGAGATAAACGAGAGAGAGAGAGAGAGAGAGAGAGAGAAAAGAGAGAGAGAGAGAGAGAGAGAGAGAGAGAGAGAGATAACGAAGAAGAGATAACGGGGAGAGAGAGATACGAGAGAGAGATAAAGAGAAGAGATACCGAAGAGAGAGATACGAGAGAGAACGAGAGATAACGAGGAGAGATAACGAAGAGAGATAACGAGAGAGAGAGAAGAGAGAGAGAGAGAGAGTCTATTCTCTCTCTCTCTCTCTCTCTCTCTCTCTCTCTCTCTCTCTCTCTCTCTCTCTCTTCCCCTCTCTCTCTCTCTCTCCTCTCTCTCTCTCGTCTCTCTCTCTCTTCCTCTCTCCTCCCCTCTCTCTCCTCTCCTCTCTCTCTCTCTTTTATATATATATATATATATATATATATATATATATATATATTTATATATATATATATATAATATTATATGTGTGTGTGTGCATGTGTGAGCATTAGTATGTGACCGTATAGTATATCCCTGGGTGGGCATTCAGGTACTCTCAGGTACTCAGGTACTCATCGGCAATACTATTAATCTTGGCCGCCACGCACACCGCTCTGTTGGAAATATCACTTTCTCAGTAGCTTCCGATGAAAATGAACAATTCATTATGGGTTTCTGGAAGTGTTTCTGTACATCCCCTACTTGTTGGAGCAAAAATTATACATAAAAGGAAGTATTAAGTCCGGAAGAGAGTGCCCAGATTTCTGCAGAGTAATTACCCAAAAAGGGATTTTGCCGAAAAACAAATATCCGGTTGTTAAATTCCACATCAAAATTTATCAAAAAAATAGTCATCAAAAAATGTGCGGGATCCCGAGAAACCAAATTTTACCTTTCTTCCATCCTAATTCTTGTTCTTATCCTCCTTCCATCCCTACATCTTAAATATTTTAGAACAAGACATTATAGTAATAGTTGGTATATACAGTATGTAAGACAGTAGTAAAAAGATAATAGTTTCAGATATTTGAGCAAACAAGTTTGTTCACTACAAATGTAACTGTAGTACAAGAGCAATCAAAGTGAATCATTGCTCCATTACTCTAGTCATGTGAGTGACAGTAAAGAAGGCTTAGGAAACGCGGTGATTCACGCGAGGAGGGTGCGTGCCGCCTCACAGGTCGCGGTAAGGGAGTGAACGCAGCAAGCTTGGATACACCTCGAGGATCCACTTGTTCACATTATCCTTGAGCCCCGTAGAAAGTTTGTGAGCGAGCATCCGAGCAAACTTAGCGAGCTTTACGTTGTGGCAGGCGGGAATGGAGTCCAGGACTATGTTGGCTGGCATCTGGTGCAGGCGGTAGCCTTGCTCCACGAGGTGGGTGTTGCGGCGCCGGCTGTACTCCAGCTCGGAACACTTGGGCCCCACAGTGACCACCGAATGGAACTCAGAAGTGCGCCCATCTGGCTTGAGCCGCTGAACGCGTCCCACCCGCTGGACTTCTTGCTGACGGGAAGCACCCAAGCCCCCCAGCTGCAGGCAGTAAGCCAAATCAGGCACGTCCAGCCCCGTATCGCCGATGCGGCTCACTAACAGTGTTTGGGGTCCAGTAGAATGCTGAAAGTTCTGCACGATGGACTCTCGTGCCTCGTTATTACCGCTCACGCAGGGACGCCTGCACGCCACCGCAAACACCTGCAGATGCAACAGCTCCTCAAACATAACAAGCAGCTTCTGACGCTGTTTATATTCCACAAAATGAATCAGCGAACGCAGGTAACAAAACTTGTAAGGGTTGAGTAGAATAAGTAGTCGGTGGAGGTCGTCGCGTCCCGGTGTGCGCTTGATAACATGCGAGAAGCCACGAGGTAGTGGCGCCGCCACCTGCACCAGTTTGACAGGTGCTATCACTCGCATGAGCACCAGCCGAGCCACACTTGCCTGTGACCGCACTGGCCCAATGCTCTATAAGATTATATGATCGTCATCTGCCTCGCGGGAAAGGTCGGCAGTGAGGCCCACCCGCCAACTGCTCTTGATGCGTCGCGGAAGATTGCGATACACGGTGGCAGGCAGCCTGTGCACCTCGTCCATGAGTAGCAGGCCGTAAGTCTAGGACAACACGGCGCGTCGGACACGGGAGTTGAACCCCACCGCCTCTTGTGAGCCACTCAGCCAGTGGTAGGTGCACAAGATCACGGCGGCGTCCTTCAGACCGTTGATGGTCCGCACGCCAGAGCCGCACCGGTACACCAGGTGTTGGGGCAAAAGCGTCCACCGAAGCAGCTGCCGTTGCCATTGGTCCACCTGCTCCATCGTGACGCACACCACCAGTGTGCGGCGCCGCATGAGGCTGGCGCACAGCACACCCACAAGCGTCTTGCCACTCCCGCAGGGCAACACGACACACCCGCTGAGGAAGGTGTTGGCTTCCTCGTCCACCAGGGAGGCCACGGCGTCCTGCTAGTGCGGCCGGATCTTGTGCACCTCCTGCGGCTTCATCATCAGCTGGGTAGTGAAGAGCGTGGCCGCCGGGGGCACTTGGCTCACGTGACAGCTGTACGCGGGGAGTCTTGCAATGACAGCCAAACAGTCATGGGCCTCCTCGACCTCGCGCTCCAGCTGACAGTGGAGTTCAGGGTCAGCACGCAGACGCTTCTTGTCGGGAAACACGAAGTGGGGACGGTGAAGGTAGTCTTCAGTCAGACCCATAACACTGGGGTCCATTTCTTTCATCATCTTCCTCCCAGCCATTCTTGATCTCTATCACCAATGTCAACACGAGTATACTCACTTTGAGGCTACTCGGCAATATTAAAGATGTATAGTTTTTTCTGTATGTGTGTAGCCAAGATCTGCGCTCCTTATTTGGTGCTACAAAATGTGCAATAAGGGTGATTTAAGACTCTATTCTCCTTGAAAAATCAACCTTATGTTCTGTACACTTCGATTAGATCCAAGCTGCTCTAACTCCTACCTGGGGTTCCACTTCTTCGCCAAGCTCGTCTCACACGTCTATACTATGCTAGCTGCTCTCCCGTCCTGAACCAATCAGAGAGCGTCCACAGGGGTGTGTCTGTGAGCCCAGCGCTGATTGGCTGCTGCCGTGTGCCCGGGGGGATCGGGTGGGTGGGATCTGGTCAGGGTGGAGGCAGCGGCGGGGGCGAGGAAGTGGGGAACACCAGAAGGGGGGAATGAAATAATATTGGTAAATAAAGCCAAACCATAATAGTGTTGATCATAATATCATAGATCGCCTTCCACCTGGTATTGACTGTTTGTAAGGGAGATATTGCTATAGAAAAGAAGGGTAATAAGGCTCTAAAGTGTGAAGAGTAATAGTTGAGGAAATATAAATATAGTAGAAGGGGCACAGTGCGTGTGCCACCACGCTGCTGATGCATTTACTGTGTTGTTATGTCACCTGAGTTGTGATTAGTTAGGTTATATTATTATGTATACATTGGGTCCTGAAAGGGTGTGTAAGTTATTGGTATAGATTGAGGCAGCCATGTGTGATATACTAAGTGATTGTTTGCTAATAATTCACGGCAGTTTGTTTCATCTGTTAGCCAAATGTTTTCCCATATTTAACATGGGTTTTCAGGTCATGAGATATTCATTGGTTTAATGTTTGTTATCTGGTCAAGTGTTCCATCTTTAGGCGTGTGTTATCATTATAGAAGATGAATCTCACGGCTGTAATTGCGTTCCCGCTGCATGTTCATTGTTGTGCTTTGGGTGAGCAACGCAGCGGCAGGGCAGGGCAGAGTATAGACTGATTAGACTAAGCAAACGATTTGCTGTAGTCAGCCATCGCGAATGTGCCATTTTGCCTGGACTACGATGAGCAAGATCTGGAGAGCAATATCCCTTTGTTATTGCCTGATGGATATCAATTATATATTTTTGGTAGGTACCGAGATCTCACAGCCTACAGTTGGTTCCTCAACATCAATCCTTTCAAACTCGACAATAGGAAGACTCTCACAGCTCTCTAATTACCTGCCAATAGGACCGATGAATCCGCGGGGGCCAGATGTTTTTCCATCCAGCTTTGCAACTAGATGGCGTAATGGCAATTCAGTGGCATGGAGCTGGCACACAAAATGTTGAACTGGCTTCTTCAGCTTCAATTCTACGAGCCTTATAACGCCTCCCTTTTCTCCAGTGTTGACTGCTGTACCATCGCATCCAATGGCAACAAGGTTTTCCAGGTTAATTTAATTATTTACAATATACTCAAACATTCCTTTACATAATAATATATCTTCAGCTGATCCAGAATTCACTGAATAATGGCCCAAATAATCTGAACCAGGTTCTCACCAAAGTGATATGTTCTTCTGTTACCCTCTTCTGATATACTTTGGACTTTTTTTTTGTTGGAAGTGTAGAATCTTTTCTACCATCAAAATAGATTCCTCTGATTGGGACCTGATTTTGATCTTTCATCATTTTTGATCTCTTCTTTTGTCTTTCTCTTCTGATTTTACTCCTATCCACTACTTCAGATGTATTGTCAATAGAAACTTCTCCAATATCTTGCAATACTGCAGCTCGATCTGAAACTGCAGTCCTGTCACAAGCAGTAGCCACTGAGGGTAGATTTGTAGATGAAAATTAAACAATATTTAAGATAGTAACTGTTCCCAATTTTGTTTTTTGCTTTGAGACCTGTACAAAACAAGCATAGAATATAATATATCCCGCATTGAATTTACATAACTGTCATTTACCCATAAAATTGATAAACTTTGCTGACCCGGGCTGTACATGGCCCAGGCTGTACATGGCCCAGGCTGTACATGGCCCAGGCTGTACATGGCCCACGCTGTACATGGCCCAGGCTGTACATGGCCCACGCTGTACATGGCCCACGCTGTACATGGCCCACGCTGTACATGGCCCACGCTGTACATGGCCCACGCTGTACATGGCCCACGCTGTACATGGCCCACGCTGTACATGGCTCACGCTGTACATGGCCCACGCTGTACATGGCCCACGCTGTACATGGCCCACGCTGTACATGGCCCACGCTGTACATGGCCCACGCTGTACATGGCCCACGCTGTACATGGCCCACGCTGTACATGGCCCAGGCTGTGTTATTGTTAGTAAGGAAAATAATGTCTATCAGGCATATGAAATGCAACAATATATTAATTATTCTTAATATACAATTTAACAGTGTCATCATTGACATGTAAACGTAGTCTTTAGTAATAACAAGCAACAACGATGGAAATAAAATATAACAACCTTTTTCTTCACAACAGTACCACTTAGTATTCATTCAAGTGAATGAATACATACACCGAACAACGGAACTTTTACACAGCACAGTAAAACCGGCTTTTATTTCATAAAACCTCTGAATGTTTGTGAAGCACAATCTAATTCGAGAGCAGTGAAGCGGTACATGCAATCACCGGAGGTCAACTCCAAACACCTACAGTAACGCTTTCAGTTTAAATATTATAGAATAGAATAAAATCAATGTAAATCATCACATTTCTAAATGCCAATTAACAAATATTTACACCACTGAGCCACCAGACAACCACCATAGAAGTATTAGTGGGCCACTCCTCCAGACACCCGCCACGGTCACCAGGGTCACCTGCGGCAGCCCGGATCCCACATCTATACCTGCGTCTGCAGTGAATCCGTGGCCTCCCAAAGAGTCTCAAATTCTAAATCTTGCTGGGGTCTACACCTTTGTGCCACACTTTGAAGGCCTCCAATCTGGCCGGCGTCTCGGTGGACACCCAAACATGTTGACTGCCGCCCTCAAAGTCCATCACCGCCATGGAGACAGCGCCTCGCACACCCACGCTTTGCTGCAGCCGGAAGCCCTGGACAAGAGGGGATGTGAAAAGCACAAAGGGTGAGGGAGAAGCTGGAGCCCTGGTAAAGTCTGGCTAGATAAGGGAGGCTAAGGGAAAAACATAAGAAAAGAAAAAAATTACTTTGGAAGTTAAAACAAAGTGAGGAAATATACATAATTAGAAAAATAGAATATAGTATGTGTGGAAGACACAAGAATGAATAAGGCGGGGATAGATAAAGGAAAGCCGAGATGAAGGTAAGAGAAGAGAAAGTAAAGAATGGATGGGTGCAAACCATATAGTGTCATGAAGGTGTGATCTTGTTGCCCCACAGACAGATTAGGAGGGCTAGAAAGAAAGGCTTGAAAGGATTAGCAACATAGGACAAGGCGATCTGAAAAAAAAGAAAAAAGAATCGCGTCCCCCAAGATGTGTAGTGTCTTTTGATGGAATGAGGTGATAAGAAAATAGATTTGCGACGGAGACATAAGTTTGTCAGTAGCTAAGAGTACTCGATAAATCTTCAAAACACGTGCAGAATAAGTTTTCTTGAAAATACTGAAATGCTGTAAAAAGTGCAAGCTAAATGCTCCACACAAGACATGACAAACTGACTAAGCACAACCCTTTGTCTACTTTTCCTCAAGAGTAGTGCGATTGATTATTCTAGCAAATTTCTCCCTTCTTCCTATCCTCACACAACCCTCCCGTACCCCCGACCTCTCTCCCTCCCTCCCTCATGCTTACCTTCTCTCCGTGCACGTCTTAAGTTTTCTTTCCCTAAAACCGCCCTTCCCCACACACACAATAAAATTTGAACCACATCATTCCCTCATTCTTCCTTTCCCTCCTTCCCACCCTTAACCTTTCTATTCACCTCCCTCTTCACTACACTCTTTCCTCTCTCCCTCTGTCCTTCAGTCACGCACCTCCAGAGGGATGTATCTGTACACGTCCAGCCGCTCTTCCTCAGACAGCAGCAGCAGGTACAGGCTGGTACCCACGTAGAGGCTCGCAGGGCACCCAACGTCGCTCGTCGGCACTACCTGGAACTCCTCAAAGGTGCCCGTGGCGGCGTCGTGCCTGTAAGCCTGTGGGGACGGCACGCCAAAGGGTTACGTGCTGCTACAGGAATCGCGGCAAAATAAATGACAAAAGGATAGTTTATTATACTGAGTGTTATTGGGTTCATTGGAAAGTTTGTGTAGGGAGAGGGGGATTCAGGTAGCGGGCTTCAGGTGGGGTGATGAAGAGGGAGAGGATATGGCACTGAATGAAACACTGAATGAAGAATAGACCAATGAAAGACTAAAGGGTTCACGAGAGGAGAAGATAAAGGAAATAGTGATAGATAAGGGGGAGAAAATAATCAAATAGAGTCACCGACAAACAAATAGAATCCTGTGAAGTATAGGAAGGCTTGTAGAGATAGAATATATAGGGGTCCAGAGGAGGAGACAATGATATAGGCGTCGCCACGGGGAGATGAGATCACCTGGTGCGGGAGGGATGACTGACGGGAGGCTGTGTACATAGAAAAAGAACAGAAAATGGTCTTGGAGGAAACCGGGAAGAAGGGTTTACAGACGGTCGGAAAGATCACCACAGAATAAAACAGAATAATGATCAGGGGAATATGAAGGGCAAAAGAACAATTGAGGGGGAGGATGACAGCAGGGTATAGGGAGATGACAGAGCAGATATCATAACAAACTAAACTCAAAGATATGATGAGAAGAATAGCGAAGGAATATCTAAGGCCAGCAAGTATCGTCGGAGTAATGAAATAAGGGAATTAAAGTCCACAAGTCACAAGGTGCGAAGGTCACACGGGAAGAGGACAACGCCTTAGGAATAAAAGCTACATTGGACTGCTGACAATGACTGTAAGGGAATTTAAATTAAGGTAATGTAAGGCAATGCAACCCTGACGCCGCCATGCACGCTACTTACCAGCACGCGCGTGTCTTTGTGGTGGTGGGCGGCCCTGAGCTGCGTGAGGACGAAGAAGTGCTCCTCGGTGGGCTGCGTCACCTTCAGGAACATGCCAGACGTTACGCGGTGGCCCACGTAGTTCCTCTGCACCTTGAACTGCGGCGGGAGGCAGAGTGGCGGTGGCGGGCGAGGAAGAGTAAGGAGGTAAGAAACATGAGTGAGGAGGAAGCTGAGAGGTACATAACAAAATAAGACACTTATGAACAACACTAAGGCCAATGTTAATGAAGAAATAAACATATAAAAGATAACTGAACAAAACTGCAATTGCATAGACAGATGAGCTGGCTTCACTGAAGTGACGTGTTTATAATAGGCCTTATAAGCAATCTCCTCTTATTATAGCTCCATGGGAACAACAACAAACCAGCACTTGTTTCCCGGAACGAATTGCGTGTGTGAACGTAATTTCAGCACTCAGCCGCTAAAGGCCGACTTCCCGGCGCTACAAAGTGCTGACATTTGCCCAGTGTGAACCAAGCTTAAAGCTGAATATAAAGTTTAAATAAAAAGTTAATAGAAAAAAAAACATGCGCAAGGCTGGGTGGTTGGGAGGGCATGGGTGGCGCTCGACACGCAGCCACCTCCCCGTGGTGAGTACTGGATTATTTAGATCATTAATCAAAAGAACATTGATCTAAATAAATTACCGTAGATAACACTTAAGTCGCCAGGACAACGTTTCTTTTTTATTTACAGACGTCTATATGGCGTTAATACTTACATTTCTACATCCATGATTTCAGGAAAGCTAGAAGGGGCTATCTGGAGAGTCTGTGTCATTATGTGTCTTCATCTGTGTCATATTATGGCTATAAATGAACAAATTACAAAAATAAAACCGAGTGGTGACGTTAATAACGGGCTACACTAAGGTCGCCATCTCAGAACACATATATAATAATAACAAGTAAGTTTCAGTTTTTGTACTACCAATAGTACAATAATGTAGTAATACAATAAATAGGTAATGGAGAATATAAGAAAATAATTATATTTTCCTTTTTTCGACGGCTTTGTGGCACTTGAAGATGTAATTTCGCAGGACTAATATTTATGCACAGTCATTATCTATAGCACCCACATATTTTCCGCACTACCGTAGCCATATTTGTATTTCAAAAAAAAGTTTAAAAACCTCATTTTCGACCCGCCCTATTGCACATATCCAACCCTAACCTAAAGGCCATGTCACACGGACACTTTTTCCGGCATCTTTTGGTAGCAAACGCGGAGTCGAGCATGATCGTTCTTTTGCCACCAGTACAGGTGTCGTGTGGGCAAGTGTCTGTTTGTGAGGTGGAGTCTGTTTACTAACAAAGGCAAAGAAAACGGGCGTTGAGGGAAATACTTACTAATATTGACTTGATCAACAAAGGCATGTCCAGGCGTCCTATGACAACAAACCCGTCTTTATTTTTCATTAAAGGGGGAGGGGGGGGGGCACGAAGTGGAACACTCGCCGACGTCGGCGAGAATTCCTATCAATCAATCAATCATTGGGGGCATACGCCGGGGGGCGCGTCGCCTCGCCCACCCTACGACGCCACTCCCGGGGGTCACCACGCGCGAGTCCCCATGCAGGCTCCATCCCATACCAAGCAGCTCTCGACAAGAAACATCAACTTGCCCCAGCCACGAGCCTTGTGGGCGCCCCCTTGGCCTCCTCCACGCCGGATTGTCTCTTACAGATACAACCCGATGGGAAGGATCGGTTTCAGGGTAGCGTGCCACATGCCCATATAGCCGAAGTTGGCGCTGACGGACTATGCAGGTAATAGGCCTCGATTCAGTCTCACGGTGCAATCGCTGATTTGACACGTAATCATCCCAGCGATACCCCATGATTCTGCGAAGATACTTATTACCAAAGGCATTGATTCGTCTCTTCAAGTCACTATTTAGTGTCCATGTCTCACAACCATAGAGTAAGACAGGGATCACAAGCGATTTGAAGATCCGGATCTTTGTCCTCCTGCACAGGTACCGACAACGCCAAATACTCCCGCTGAGCGAGTCCATAACACCGTGGGCTATGCCAATCCGCCGTAAGACTTCTTGACGTTGAAGGTTGAATTCCTATCGGCGACAGTTATAGGTATGGTTTTGAGCATATCTATAATAATATAAGCGAAAGTGTGTCTGTGTGTGTGTGTGTCTGTGTGTGTGTGTGTGTGTGTGTGTGTGTGTGTGTGTGTGTGTGTGTGTGTGTGTGTGTGTGCGTGCTATAGGTTCCGCCCCCCGTGGCACAATCCCATCATATGGCACCGTTTTGGAACCAGGTTGACCAGGGGAAGGTTTTAAGGCCATTTTGGGGTTGATCCGATCACTTTTTTTTCTTTCTTTTTAGCAGCCTATTAGCGAGAATTGTGAAAAAAAGTGGGTTGCGAGAATTGCGGAAACCTTGATGTAGGGTGATGGGTAATGGGTGAGTGAATGGGTGGGTTGATGGGTAATGGGTGTGGGGTGATGGGTGAGTGAATGGGTGGGGGGTGATGGGTTGGGGGTGATGGGTGAGGGAATAGGTGGGGGGTGATGGGTAATGGGTGTGTGGTGATGGGTAATGGGTGAGTGAATGGGTGGGGGGTGATGGGTAATGGGTTAGTGAATGGGTGGGAGGTGATGCATGGGTTGGGGGTGATGTGAATGGGTTGGCGTTAATACATACATTTCTACATCCATGATTTCAGGAAAGTTAGAAGGGGCTATCTGGAGAGTCTGTGTTTGGTGGGCCGAAGGCCCACCAAACACAGGTGGGAAGGCCCACCAATAGCCCTCCGCAGGAGCTAGCCAAAAAGTCCACCCGGAGGGCGGCTTTGCGGCTAGTATGATATATGAGGCATTCAATTTTGTACAGAAATGTCTTAACCACCCGTATATACCCCCATCTCCTGCTCAGAGGACATTTCTGTACGAAATTGAATGCCTCATATATCATATATGCTCAAAACCATACCTATAACTGTCGCCGATAAGAATTCTCGCCGACGTCGGCGAGTGTTCCCCTTCGTACCCCCCCCTCCCCCTTTAATGATAAATAAAGACGGGTTTGTTGTCGTAGGACGCCTGGACATGCCTTTGTTGATCAAGTCAATATTAGTAAGTATTCCCCTCAACGCCCGTTTTCTTTGCCTTTGTTAGTAAACAGACTCCACATCACAAACAGACACTTGCCCACACGACACCTGTCCGGCATCCTAATGGATGTCTTGTTTACATTTTGTGGAAAGCTTGTTTACATTTTATGCAAAGCTTGCAAGGCTTGTTTACATTTTGGAGCAGCCGACGCCACGCAAGACCTGTATGAACTACACATTAAAGCCCCGTCCACACTACCACTCACCACCGTCGGCGCTTGCCGTCGAACAGTGTTCGTCACTCAAAAGTGGCAGTGTGGACACGATGCCGACGAGCAAAATTTAACCGTCGGCGCTGCCCGCCAACATTCAGCAGGTTTAATATTGGGCGGGCATGCCCGTCACTCACGGGTCAGCGCCAAACACATGCTTCAAGTTATCGGCAGTTTTCACTATCTAGATATTTTTGCATTGCTATGTACCGTATACCATCAGAACCAAGAAAGTCAGCTGATTACGAGTATGTGATCAAAAATTAAATGGGAGAAATGGTCGGGAAA
Source organism: Chionoecetes opilio (assembly GCA_016584305.1). Classification (NCBI taxonomy): domain Eukaryota; kingdom Metazoa; phylum Arthropoda; class Malacostraca; order Decapoda; family Majidae; genus Chionoecetes; species Chionoecetes opilio. The sequence goes on from JACEEZ010023228.1 coordinate 186,624, forward strand.
TTGCAGCGAGTTGAAGACAAAAAAGTGAGAAAAATGTTTATACTCTATTTCTTTTTGCTATATTTTTTAGAATACACAAAAGGTTTTCGTATATTTTTCTTGCTTATGATATGCAGAAATGTGTCATGAAGATGATAGTTGGGTCAGTTTTTCTAAACCTCCTGTGGTTATTTCATAATCTCGAGTGAGAGTACACGATATGCAGAAAACATGACTCTCACTTTGAAATCAGGAAGCGCGCTGACCGCCGAACAAAACCGTTCGTGTGGACACAACCCTGGCAACGGTGCTTCCCGTCGGCAAGCACCGACGGCAAGCACCGACGGTGGTGAGTGATAGTGTGGACGGGGCTTTAAGGAAGGGAGGGAGGAACGCCTGACTGAGTGACTGCCGCGATGTCTGACATGTTTCATCACGCGCATTATCAAACGCTACTCCTACTGTAACACGACGTTTAGCCTTCTTCAATAACACATTACCTTTCATAATATACAAAATTAAAAGTATAACTAGACATATAAACGCTTGTATAGTTCACTTACTAGTTTCTCGAGGGTGAATTGCAGTCTATTCCTCAGTGGTCTCGTGTTTCCTCCCAAACACGATACTTATTTCCTTGAATCACTCGATACCACTCGATAACAATGATGTTCTGATTCATAAAGTATCACTGATAGAGATGATTGTGAGATATAAGTAGTCTGTAAACATGTAACACACTTAATAACGTGACTGACAAGCACGGCCTTCCCCGGTGTGGCCAAGCACGGCGTGGCTAGGCCTGCTGTTGCCACCTTACCAGGCTTGCGATTATTACTAATTACATGGCAACTGTTATTTAAGCCATTGAGATAAAAAAGTAAGTGATATTCTTGTTATTATAATGTCAGTAACACTTTATTGGTGACTCTGTTTAATGATGATGCAATGTATGGTGTGATTGCTGTAAAGATAACTAAGACACAGGCAGCGTATAGCAATAACTCATCCCATTTTCTGTGAGTTGTGGTGACGGCCGATCAGGGTAGCGGCGAGGCAGGCGTCTGTGTGGATGGCGGTGTGCGGTGTCTTACGTTTGTTTATCTAGTGTTTGTGATCACCCTTGGCATGACGCAATACTGTCACCACCAAGGGAAGTGCCGGATACCTAGGAGCGCCACAAGGAGGGTGAGTGAACCATCTCAATGACGTACTACTGCTAGTATTGTGATTTTATGAGCGAAGCATGTGCCGGCCCCGCGAGTAAGCATGCCGGGCGGCCGCGCACTGAGGGAGGGAGAGGCTGACGTGACGTAAGAACTATCATGTATATAATCACTCTATCTCGACATTAGGTATTAGTTGTCTCTCTTTGCTTTGTATTATGAGAAGACTAGCTTTAGGGAGAACACATAGATATATTAAACATGCTGGAGAGATGAGTAGGGTTTATGGAAATGCAGTGTGTTGAGTTAGCGGGGTCGGAGGAGAGGTAGGTAGTTAAAGTCCCCCCTTGATATTTTTTTTCCTAGGTGGGAGCGGCGCCTTCCGTCTCCTACACTCCAAGGCACGTCAGTTTGAGACCTTTAACACCCATGTGGTGCCCTGCGAACACACACCTATATTGCTTACCTTGTCATTGTGATATAAACCCCTTAAATAGCTTAATACACATAATGAAAGAGATCCAACTCCGGGCCAATTTTAATGTAGGAAAGAAAGTCATAAGGAAATTATAGTATGGGAATAAAGTAACATAATAATCAGATTTAACCTTATAACGTAACTCAATAAACGCAGCCTATTATAACGCGGCCTAACTTTCCTCTGCTACTTTCACATGATATTTTCTTTCACGATTACCGACCGGCCAGTAGAGTTACCGTAGGGATTTATTTTCATTATTTTCTGTTATGATAATTTGTTTTACATTACAGAGACGCTAATGTGTGATTTAATTATAATTTTAGTGGATATTATTATTTTTTTAAGATGAACAGTGAAAACAGCGAAATATTGTGATGCAATAAGCTACACAGACGTCTCATTATAAAATTCATGACACTTATTCATACTGATGACCCGAATTATTGCCTCATATTAATGAAAAGACTGAATAATTTTGTCAGTAACGTTGAATATCATTGCCATAAAATAACATGATAATATTGAGTGTTAATAGCAGATCACACCATCAAATTGCATTGCCTAATAATGATGGTAACTAAAGTAAATGAAAACTGAAAACATTATACGTTGGTAAGCCATTTAACCCCTTGAGACCCAGAACGTAATTTGCCATTGTAATTTGGGTACCATTAGACAATTTTTAGTGACTATAAGCAATGTCTTAAAGCTATGACCTGTTTACTACCCCTGTCCACTAGCTAATTTGGTATATTCAGTGACTTTTCGTAATTTTATGGCTAATAACCGACGATTTTATACAGCAAAGGAAAGATCTGGGCGTGAAGGGTTAAGGATATTTTTCACTTGCGCAAAGTTTGAATATAACCTCAGGGCATCACGAAGCACTTTTAAGAATATTTTGTGTATTACGTAACATTTTATAACCGCGGTAAATTCAAGACAAGTGTAGGGAAGAGAAAGTGAGCCTACCTTACTAGTTCATACAAGACTATGAGCGTTTCTGAGTCGTTTAAAGTAAATACCAGCCGCGGGTAATGGTCATTCGGAGTACAGGGGGGGAAAAGTTTAATATGGAAATGTGCAAAGCTCGTGTAATGTCGTCGTGGGTGTCTAGCATTATAATGAAGAGGAGAGTGCGAGGGAGGAGACTGAGCGACGCACCCTACCTGCACTTGCCTCGCCCTTCTACTCGTCGCCTCGGACTTCTCTTCCTCTGTTTTATGTTATTTATTCCTCTTATTCATTATTGTCATCATCACAATACTGTTATTTTTCTGCATCTTCTTCTTTTCTTATTATTATTTTTTCGTACTATTATTATTATTAGTAGTAGTATTATAGTTATTATTTTTCCTTGTTATTCGCGATTTTACCTGTTGATGATTATTTGTTACTTGGATGAATGATGTATTTTCTTTGCCGTGGCTAATTTGCTGATAATTATGAAGAGAAGAGTTAATAATTTTACTTATGTTCTCTCTCTCTCTCTCTCTCTCTCTCTCTCTCTCTCTCTCTCTCTCTCTCTCTCTCTCTCTCTCTCTCTCTCTCTCTCTCTCTCTCTCTCTCTCTCTCTCTCTCTCTCTCTCTCTCTCTCTCTCTCTCTCTCTCTCCTTTATTGAAGAATAAACTAAAGGACCGTAAAGGGTCACACCAAAATTCATCGGCTCGGAGAGCGCTTCTTAATTAAAAGTTCACAACCAGCAACTGTCCAGAATGGCGGAGAGGCTGTGTTGCATGCAAATGATGCCCTGCCAGCCCACCCTGGGGACTGTGTGTGTGTGTGTGTGTGTGTGTGTGTGTGTGTGTGTGTGTGTGTGTGATATCTTTATTTTATCTGAAATAAGTCAAAGGGAGGAAAAATATCTTTATCTTCTTTTTCTTCGATTTCATGATTATTATTATTATTATTTTTGATATTGTTTTTGCTATTATTATCATTATTATAATTAGTTGTTGTTGTCACACATATGTCAATGAGCCTGCCCCGTTTAAACTTGACGGGTGGAGGGGGGAGAGTATACCCTCCACCCTCACAGCTCGGACCCCCCCTCTTCCTCCCCCTCCTCTGAGCGACGGTGTCACCATCTAGCGGCCGAAAGCGGAACTAGAAGGTTACTGAAAAGAGAAAATGGATAGATACATTCCATGGGTTCCCAAAGAGATCTCGCGTGGACGGGTAATGGTGATTATGATGACGGGGCATAAAGGCCGGTGCTTTGATTATGAAAACGGAGCATTAGGGATCTGATGGAGATTGACCTGAGTATGCAGTGTAGGCGGCCAGGTGTAGGAGCCCGGTCTGAGCGCGGCAGGGGCTGTCTGGGGCGGGGAGGGACGCCTGCGGCCAGCGGTGGACGAAGACCACCTCGCCTTGCCGCCGCCTTCACCTGCACGGCCTGCCACACGTCACGCTTGTAGTTCACCTTCATTGTTTAGGCTGCCGTATATGCCTAATTATATCTAGCTGGCTTATCTCACCTCCCTCACCTGTGCTCCTCATGGCGTCCACCTCATATGTCTCACCTGTTAAAGCTATCACACTCCGATTAGGCTACCTGTGGCACGGCAGATTATTATAAAATATAAACAAAAGTGTGCATCATTAACAAGGTGACTTACATTTTACTACACATCGATAAAAGAAAGTACATAATATCAAAGATATATATATATATATATATATATATATATATATATATATATATATATATATATATATATATATATATATATATATTTATATACAAACACCAGTATATTTCTCCCACCTGCTGGTTGCATTCACAGGCCAATTTTTAAAAAATTCAGATCGAACCTTCACTGTATGTTTTTTCAGTAAATAAGCGATTTAACCCCCATCGCGTAAAAGTCAAGTCGATGGTGATTGTATTTTTTACCTGAACTCTGTGGTCTGTCCTGTATTGTGTTCTCACCTGGCCGCCCCGCCATGCACTGTACACACCCATGCATCTCCCGCACGATGGCGCCTATAAAACTTTTACTGCCGGCTTTTGGGGTGCTGATCCGTACTGCCATCTGTATTGCGGTCACCTTTATTGCTTCCGATATATTTGATGCCCCTTTAGGGGGAAGACTGCAGCGCTATGGATTACTCTTTTGTTTGGATGTTGGTCAGGTCGTGTTGTCGTAAGCCCGTTTTGTTGCAGGGATGTCGTCTTTTGTTTGGACGAATTTTGTTTGTACAAGGGACTGTGATGGTGGTGATAGTAACCTAGTGTAATAGTTGGAACAATAGTAGCAGTAGTAGTGGTGGCAGCAACAACAGCAGTAGCAGTAATGTTAGTAATCAAACAAACACTTACGCTTTTAAGGCACTTTATACTGCATGGAGTGGCCTTGAGAAGTAGATTTATATATAAGTGTGCATGAAAGTCATCATGAAAACCGTATTTATGCCACTTAAGTCTTTCCTTGTAGCATCAGGGCTTTCCAGGAATATTCACTAAACACGAATACTGATAAAATTCTGCACTTCAGTCACGATTGATATGAAGGATCCATGCATCAGACTTTTTCTCGTTTTTCAATATTTTTTTTTAGAAAGAGGGGGAAGCCAGGGATGCTTTGGGGTCCCAGTTTCTTTCATCCCCCTTTCAAAAAATATTCTCCGATGGTTATGTGTGCCATTTTTCTCACGTGTGCAAACAAGGTGTAACTATTGGTATTGCGGAAGAATAAAAGTTGGCCGAAATATTCTGGAGTTTTCATGACGGGGCTGAAAATAAGTAAGACTCCCCGGGTGTGATCTGCGACTTCTATTAGACGACGACGCCGGTGAGTTTATTGTTGCTGTCGTCGAGTAAGGAATGGAAGAAAAGAATGAGAGTATAAGAGAAGGGGGAGAAGGAGATAGAGTGAGAAAGAGAAGGAGTCAGGTAGTAGTGGTGGTCGATGATAAGAGCTGGGGGTCGTAGCGAAGTGAAATCGAAGTGAGCGTAATCTGAGTTAGTAGTCTGCGTAACGGCCTCCTGCTGTTCTTCCTTCGTCAGGATAAAGAAACCCTTGTCGTAAAAGGGTATTGTAGCTTGTGAAGAAAATAATAGGAGTATGTATTCTCTGAAGCATAACTCATGTATAGTTTATTTGTAAGTTCTTAATTATTGTTATGCGGCTCAGAACTTCATCTCGTGTAATCTGCAGGGATCTTAATGACCTTTTGATGTCGCTTCATGACAGATACACAGTCGTATCTATACAATTAGAAGGTGGCTTTAATATGCTGTAAAAAAAGTGGAATGAACACGAACATGCGATATCACACGTTGCCTTCTATATAGCGTGAGTAACAATAGGATATATCCTATTGTTACTCGCTGTGCATGCTAACTTTACTTCAAGATTAATCGCAGCCATGTATCGTATATCATCACAAAAGTGTATGCCACGCAGGAGGCGACCACCACGAACCACTATAGGTGCTCACACGTTACATTATTGAAAGGCTGCAATGCATCACAAAGCCTCCTGGTATACAGTCATGCATTTCAAACACGTACACGGCAGCCGACAGGGTAATTTAGGCACGTACACAGAGACTATTCCAGCAACGCTATGGTGAACACAATTAAATCTTATCAGGGGAGTTGCCAATGACGTTCCTCACACGATACAAGACTAGTAGTAGACAAGACTTATTTTTTTATTATTTCTGTTATTTGCCTTTTTCAATATGGGCGTCGCACTGTCCGTTGCTATGTACATGTGTACGTAACTGTCTGTCCGTTGCTGTGTACATGTGTACGTAACTGTCTGCTGTACTCCTGTCCCGGCAAACATCCCCTCCATACATACACATACACGCGTACGGTATTTTTAGTTGACTTTGGGCGCATCTTGGGACATTAGAGGTGGCTTACGAGGGCCGCTAACGGGCGACTCGGGTTGCTCGCTAGTTAAAGGAGAACTCTCGTGTCCGGTGGCGGCGGCAGAAGGCCGGCGGCGCGGACGGCAGGCAGTGGAGGCGTCTGGCCGTCCCGAGGCTGTGAGGGCTTGTATTGGCTCTTATGTCTCGTTGCTCGTTCTTTAAATATTGTATCACTAAGTTTACACGTCTTTTTCTCTTCACTGTATTAATTCTTCTCTTGATTTTTGTTGACTATGCTGTGGTTTCGCACCTGAGGCTATGATGTGTTTTCTTTTTTCTTATATCTCGTTGTTCGTTCTTTAAATATTGTATCACTAGGTTTACACGTCTTCTTCCTCCTCGTCCATGTGTTGTTTTCCTCTTGATTTTGTTGCCTATGCTGTGCTTTCGCGTCTTCAAGTAGTCGAGGATATCATAGACGTATCAGTAATAGTCTTAGTAATGATAATGATGATAATAATAATGATAGTAAACCTGTAATATAAAACGATGATAATGATAATAGTTAAGCTACTACTTTTACTACTTCTACTAATATTACTACTACTACTGCTATCACTACTTATCTTATCGGAAGTAAGTGTAAATTCGACAGAGATATCAGATACGTACAATGATAGTATATAAGTCCATGAATAATTGATTGTATTTGCCAGTGTGGCATCAAAAAAAAAAAGTTGTAGTTGTGGAGGTCCCGAGGATGGCGCATTAATGTAAAAACAAATTAAGACGTGGACTTATAATTATTATCAAATATTAATTAAATGCTTAACTATCCCATACATGGTCATTAAAAAAAATGTAATCATGCCACAGGATAGTGCATTTTATTTTCTACTTCCCTCTTTATTATGACTATTTTTGGTGGAATTATCAGTTCATGCGAAGAGAGTATAAGAAATTTCAAGTTACGACAATCCTCCATTTATGTCAAATATACGATCGCTGCAAAAATACAGGTTAGAGAGACACGCACCGTCTACGTTACACGGGCGGCGGCTCCCTAGTCTCTGGACACTCAGACGACCCTTCCATAAACAGAGGGGGAGGAACAGACAGCCCCCTAACCCTCCCCCCCCTTCCCTCTCCTCTCCTCCCACCCTCCCACGCCGCCGAGATCCCAGGCCAAAAAAAAAAAATCTCACTCCCCGACTATCATTCACTCCTTAATTGCTTTGAACATACTTCGGAACCTACTCATTTTCTTAATGTTTCATGGAGGTTACTAGGGGCGGCGTGTAGAGGTATGTTAATGAGCCTTGTTTGCCATTACAGCGCTCGGTTCACCCCCACCACCACCTCCTCTGCCCCTCCCCCTCCCGACGCCGCGCCCCTCACTAGGAACACAATGGTGGGCGTCCTTCGCTCACTTGAGTAAAATTAACCATCTCACTATATGTAATTTCAAAGCACTTATCATCGGCAGAGCAACACGCGAAAAAGCTGTCTCTCCTATCCTAATCCATTGGCACGTGTCATTATAGTTCATGAGTTATATGTCCTCATACTACCTGGTTCTATTTTCTTTGCACTTATTATTTCTCTTAATTTTCTAATGGGTTAAGAGAACGTTGCTGGTCACATGGGGGTCTCTGTTATAAATTGGCGGATCTATTGCATTGAAAAACATGTTTGAGCGAAGACTATTATTTTAAAAGACGTACAACAAGGGCATACGATCACGTGTTCCTCTGCTGCACCATCGCCACGACTACAAAAATAAAAATAAGCACACAGGTGCGCCACAAAACAGAGAATTCTTCCTAAAACCGGCGAGATGGTGTGTCCGGAGGGGGAGGAGAGGAGAGGTGTGTGGGAGTAAGGTCGTGGGGGAGGGGAGGAGGGGAGGGGAAGGAGAGGGGGTTAAGGGGGTAAGGGGGTAAGTGGTAAAGGGTAAAGGGGTTAGGGGGTTGGTAAGAGGTGCAGGAGAATTGTTCAATATTCGCTATGGCACACGGACCGTTACGGGAATGCCTCATCGTTGTATTATACTCGCGATAAAAGCTTCCATTATGGCCGGCTATTTGCTAATTGAATATACATAATACAGGCAGCTCAGGCGGCCAAGATGTTCTCACCTCCTGACACTCACTGGTCATGCTGCGATGTTTTGTTTCATTCTTGGCATTTTTTGTTTTTTATGTGTAATACTGTATTTCAATGAACAGTCGTCTGCAATCCAAAATTTTCGTCCAGTGGAAAAATATCAGCATCATTGCAGACAGTTTTTTGGTGTTCATGTTTTGTTGACTTAAATATTTCGTTGCTTATTATTTATCGATCTGCTTTCACTCATTTTTTCTCACTCTTTTGACATTACAGGCCGGTTCAGAAGGAAAGGTCGATTCTGTTTATCATAGAAACGACTTGAACACACACTAGCTCACAATAGAGACACACAATAGTTGAGCCACATAGTATTTCAATGGTACAAATTCACATCAATTTGACCAATGCTAAAATTGGAACTCCCGAACTAAATTGGCCCAGCCCTCTTTCTTTATTCTCTTACTGTCTTCTTTATAGGGACTGCCAACTAAACGGGCTTTTTTGTTACCTCTTATTTTTCTGCCCTTGGCCAATCCTTTGTGATGTAAAAAAAAAAAAAAAAAACACCCGCTATATCCAGATTGATTGATTGATTGATTTAATGCTAAAACGGGAAAATGTGCCAGACATCGGAGGTCATATGGCACTATGGCAAAGCATAATGAAGGAAGGGGTTATAGAGAAAGAGTGAAACGGTGAGGGAAGGGGAAAGGAATGGAACGTTATAGCAGTAGGGTTAGATCAGAGGAGGGATGTGTATTTGTTGGGGAAATATCCAGAAAAATCACCAAGAACAAACAAACATGCAAAACCTCTCCTTTGATATAAGAGAACGAGCATCATCCTCGCAAAATGAATACATCTACATTTCTATAAGTGTTTTAGACCCGTCACTCAACGTTAAGAGTTAAGTTGATGTCTATATTACCTTAAATATTCTTCCGTTTTCAATGACTTGTATCAGGTTTTTACTCTCGTTTCAGGTGGTTTTAGTTAGGTTAAGTTAGGTTACGTTAAGTTAGGTTACGTTAAGTTAGGTTACGTTAAGTTAGGTTAGTTAAGTTAGGTTTGGTTAAGTTAGGTTTGGTTAAGTTATGTTTGGTTAAGTTATGTTTAGTTAAGTTAGGTTTGGTTAAGTTAGGTCAGGTTTGGTTTGGTTAGGTTAGATTTGGCTAGATTTGGTTGTTATGTTATTTTATGTTATGCTATGGTATGTCATGTTATGTTATGCTATGTTATGTTAGGTTATGTTATGCTATGTTATGTTATGATAGGCTTGGTTTGGTTAGGTTTGGTTAAAGGGTTCGGTTCGTTTTCAAAGTAATTATATTTTTGCTTCTGGTTTCAGGTGACCCCCGCGCCCCGCCCCGCCATGCCCGCCCCGGCACGCCTCGTCACCTGCGTCTGCCTGGTGAGTGACCTCCTTTGTCTATTAGTCAATCTATAGCATCCCCGCCAGGCCAGTACGCGACACCACCCTGTGGATACCAAGTGTCATGTAAATTGTGTCACCCTAGGTGACACAATTTCTTGTTCCAGAATTTAAACTAACCGTCTTCGATAGGGAATGGTATTGTACCAGAAAAAAAATATTTTGGGGTGTACTAGAAATCACATTTTGTTTGAAATTGCTAGTGTACAGAATGAACACATGTATTTTTGTCATTCCTTTTCAAGCTTCATATATATAAATATATATATATATATATATATATATATATATATTATATATATATATATATATATATATATAATATTATATATATATATATATATATATATAAATAATAATATAAGCGAAAGTGTGTCTGTCTGTCGTCTGTCTGTGTGTGTGTGTGTGTGTGTTGTGTGTGGGTGTGTGTGTGTGTGTGGTATAGGTTCCCCCCCCGTGGCGCAAACACCTCATATGGCACATTTTTGGAATCAGGTTGACCAGGGGAAGGTCATAAGCCCACTTATGAATGATCCGATCACTTTTTTTTCTTTTTTTTCAGCCTATTAGCGAGAATTGTGAAAACAAAAGTGGGTTGCGAGAATTGAGGAAGCCTTGATGTAGGGTGATGGGTAATGGGTGAGTGAATAGGTGGGGTGATGGGTAATGGTGTTGGGGTGATGGGTGAGTGAATGGGCGGGGGGGTGATGGGTTGGGTGATGGGTGATGGAGGGAATTAGTGGGGGTGTGGGTATGGGTGAGTGAATGGGTGGGGTGATGGGTAATGGGTGAGTGAATGGGTGGGGTGATGGGTAATGGGGGTGAGTGAAGGGTGTGGGGTGATGGGTAATGGGTGAGTGAATGGGTGGGGGTGATGGGTAATGGGTGAGTGAATGGGTGGGGGTGATGGGTAATGGGTGAGTGAATGGGTGGGGGGTGATGGGTAATGGGTGAGTGAATGGTGTGGGGGTGAGGGTAATGGGTGAGGTGAAGGTGGGGTGTGATGGGTAATGGTGAGTGAATGGGTGGGGGGTGATGGGTAATGGGTGAGTGAATGGGTGGGGGTGATGGGTAATGGGTGAGTGAATGGGTGGGGGTGATGGGTAATGGGTGAGTGAATGGGTGGGGGGTGATGGGTAATGGGTGAGTGAATGGGTGGGGGTTGAGGGTAATGGGTGAGTGAATGGGTGGGGGTGATGGGTAATGGGTGAGTGGAATGGGTGTGTGGTGATGGGTAATGGGTGAGTGAATGGGTGGGGGGTGATGGGTAATGGGTGAGTGAATGGGTGGGGGTGATGGGTAATGGGTGAGTGAATGGGTGGGTGGTGATGGGTAATGGGTGAGTGAATGGGTGGGGGTTGATGGGTAATGGGTGAGTGAATGGGTGGGGGTTTATGGGTAATGGAGGGATGAATGGGGGGGGGTGATGGGTAATGGGTGAGTGAATGGGTGGGGGGTGATGGGTAATGGGTGAGTGAATGGGTGGGGGTTATGGGAAATGGGGAGTGAATGGGTGGGGGTTGATGGGTAATGGGTGAGTGAATGGGTGGGGGGTGATGGGTAATGGGTGAGTGAATGGTGGGGGTTGATGGGTATGGGTGAGTGAATGGGTGGGGGTTTATGGGTAATGGGTGAGTGAATGGGGGGGGGTTGATGGTAATGGGTGAGTGAATGGGTGGGGGTTTGGTGGGGGGTATGGATGGGGGAGTGAATGGGTGGGGGTGATGGGTAATGGGTGAGTGAATGGGTGGGGGTGATGGGTAATGGGTGAGTGAAGGTGGGGTTTGGGTAAGGGTGAGTGAATGGGGGGGGGTTGATGGGTAATGGGTGAGTGTGAATGGGTGGGGGTGAGGGTAATGGGTGAGTGAATGGGGGGGGTGATGGGGAATGGGTGAGTGAATGGGGGGGGGTTGATGGGTATGGGTGAGGAATGGGTGGGGGGATGGGAATGGGTGAGTGATGGGTGGGGTGGGAATGGGTGATGAATGGTGGGGGTGATGGGTAATGGAGGAGTGAATGGGTGGGGGGTTTATGGGTAAGGGTGAGTGAATGGGTGGGGGTTGATGGGTAATGGGTGAGTGAATGGGTGGGGGTTGATGGGGAATGGGTGAGTGAATGGGTGGGGGTTTATGGGTAATGGGTGAGTGAATGGGTGGGGGTTTATGGGTAATGGGTGAGTGAATGGGTGGGGGTTGATGGGTAATGGGTGAGTGAATGGGTGGGGGGTGATGGGTAATGGGTGAGTGAATGGGTGGGGGGGTTTATGGGTATGGTGGTGAATGGGTGGGGTTTATGGGTATGGGTGTGATGGGTGGGGTTTATGGGTAATGGGTGAGGAATGGGTGGGGGGTTTTATGGGTAATGGGTGAGTGAAGGGTGGGGTGATGGGTAATGGGTGAGGAATGGGTGGGGGGGGATGGGTAATGGGTGAGTGAATGGGTGGGGGTTGATGGGTAATGGGGTGAGTGAATGGGGGGGGTTGATGGGTAATGGGTGAGTGAATGGGTGGGGGTTGAGGGGTAATGGGTGAGTGAATGGGTGGGGTTGATGGGTAATGGGTGAGTGAATGGGGGGGGGGTGATTGGGTAATGGGTGAGTGAATGGGTGGGGGTTGATGGGTAATGGGTGAGTGAATGGGTGGGGGGTGATGGGTAATGGGTGAGTGAATGGGTGGGGGGTGATAGGTAATGGGTGAGTGAATGGGTGGGGGGAATACATACATTTCTACATCCATGATTTCAGGAAAGTTAGAAGGGGCTATCTGGAGAGTCCAGGTGGTGGGCCGAAGGCCCACCAATAGCCCTCCGCAGGAGCTAGCCAAAAAGTCCGCCCGGGGGCGGCTTTGCGACTAGTAAAAATAAATATATATATAAAATATATTTTATATATATATATATATATATATATATATATATATATATATATATATATATAATATATATATAATATTGATTCAAAACATACATATAGAAACTCGGAATCCCTGTATCTGCAACACACACAGGCGGATATCAGTTATGTTATAGACGTATTATTTTACTGTGAAAAGTCAGCCTTGACATAATTCCTGACTCCGGCTGCTGCTGTATCAATACATTCTAAACCCATGACATGGCGGTAGTACTCTGTCAACGCGCTCCATTAAAGAATTGAAGATTGAATAATATTTTGATGATGTTCCCTCAACCTTCATAGTATACAATTGCAGTCAACGCCTTGCATGTAATGAATTCTCAGACACTGTTTACACGCAACCATAATAATTGGTAAGTATATAAGAACTGTAGACTGTTTTTATTGTTTCGGATAAATGTTTTCAAAAACATGACACTAGGCAACTTCCATCCAGATCACCCCACTACAGATGTCCCCTAGGTGGCGACTGTCCTTTTTTTTGTAAATAGTGAACAGAGAAATTTGATGATGATGGTGGTGGCGGTGGTGGCGGTGGTGATGGTGGTGATGTTGTTGTTGGTGGTAGTAGTAGTGGTGGTGGTGATGTGATGATGATGATGATGATGATGATGATGATGATGATGATGATAATGATGATTATGATAATGGCAGTGGTGATGTAGTGATGATAATGATGATGATGATGATGATGATAATAATGGTAGTGGTGATGGTAGTGGTAATGATGATGATGATGATAATAATGGTAGTGGTGATGGTAGTGGTAATGATGATGATGATGATAATAATGGTAGTGGTGATGGTAGTGGTAATGATGATGATGATGATAATAATGGTAGTGGTGATGGTAGTGGTGATGATGATGATGATGACGATGATAATGATGTGGGGGTTATGATTATGATGATGATGATGATGATAATGATGTGGTGATGATTATGATGATGATGATGATAATGGTAGTGGTGATGGTAGGGGTGATGATGATGATGATGATAATGATGTGGGGGTGATGATGATGATGATAATGATGTGGGGGTTATGATTATGATGATGATGATGATGATGATGTGGGGGTGATGATGATGATGATGATAATGGTAGTGGTGATGGTAGTGGTGATGATGATGATGATGATATTGATGGAAATTATAGCTTAGGTATCAAGCGGCAATAATTCGTATAAAGTCTACGGTGAAAACCTGCCATATTTCACTTAATAAATTTTATTTTGGCCTTTTTTTCTTCTCGGGAATTCGGTGTTCGTGGGAATCAGGATCAAGTGTGTGTCGTGTATTGTGTTATGTGCAGTGTTCGGGGAGTGCGTTCCTCCTCACTGAATTTACCTAGAATTGCTGGTTCCTATTATCTTTACCTTAGAAGTACAAAAGCTGAGAGAAATAGAGCATTTTCCTCACCTTGAAGAGACAATTTATAAATTCACATACACGCACACACGCACACGCACAACGTACACGCACACACATGCACACACACAGTCACACACACACACAACACGTGGCTGGCCCTGCTGTGTTCTGCTGTTATATTGCGTTCCTCTGACAGCAACAGGAAGGTTAACAGCATGAAGAAAAACCTCGACCTCCTCTTGAGTTTTATGTTTGTTCAATGCTTGCCTTTAATCTGTGCCCTCCTCCTCCTCCTCCTCCTCCTCCTCCTCCTCCTCATGGATAGGCCTCAATATTCCTAGGAAACTGTTATTATTTTCTGTCTCACGCACTCGAAACTTTTATTTGAAGCATTTTCTTATTTTTCCTCTGAGACCTTGGGAAATAAGGGTAAGGGAGGGAGGCAGTGGGTTGCATGCAATACTTAACCCCTTGAGACCCTGAACGTAATTTCTATTGTAATTTGGGTACTATTAGACGATTTTTAATTAATATAAGCAATATTTTATAGATATGACCTGTTTAGTATCCTTGTCCACTAAATCATTTGGTATATTCAGTTACTTTTCGTAATTTTGTGGCTAACAGCATAAGATTTTTTTATAGTAAAGGGAATATCTGGGCGTGAAGGGATTAATATATGTGATGTGATCTGCGGCGGGACTCTTCCCCCAATCTTCCAGCCTACTCCTTTCTCTTCATTAATCATTCTTTCCTCTTCCTATATCTTCTTTAATTACTTCTTAAATTA
Source organism: Chionoecetes opilio (assembly GCA_016584305.1). Classification (NCBI taxonomy): domain Eukaryota; kingdom Metazoa; phylum Arthropoda; class Malacostraca; order Decapoda; family Majidae; genus Chionoecetes; species Chionoecetes opilio. The sequence continues at coordinate 201,695 of JACEEZ010023228.1, forward strand.
TTATCCTTTATTTTCCATTTCTTTCTTGCTTTCCTTCTTCTTATCTTCCTTTATCTCTCTTTCTTTCACTTTTTTTTCTTTTCTTCTCTACATCCTTCTCTTAGCTTTCTTTACCCGCCAATGTTGTCACTAGCCCTTTGTTTCCTTCTCTTCACCTCCTTTTATTTTTCTAGTCTTTTACATTTTTATCCACCCCTTCGATTTCCCTGCCTTCCTATTTTTTATATTCCCTTGTCTTCCCTGTGGGGAATAGTCCACCCCACCCAAATATAACGCCATCTACATTGCGTCAGTGGAACTTTACTGTGAGAGAGAGAGAGAGAGAGAGAGAGAGAGAGAGAGAGAGAGAGAGAGAGAGAGAGAGAGAGAGAGAGAGAGAGAGAGAGCTGCGAATCAACTGGAACCATTACAGGAGAAAAGACGCATAATGTAACTATTTGTGTATGATATGGGTTTTCTATATAGTAAGTAACTAATGATTTCATATAACTTTCCATCACAACAGAAGAGTTGTCGTTAATAAAGTAAGTGTAAAGGAAGTTTTGTTCAGTTCACTCATAGGTTTCGACCATTTGGTTTTGACTCGCTCAAAGAATCTAGGACACCGTAGCGAGAAGGAAGGGCGGCATTTACTACCTGACCGTCCAGGAATTAAAAACAGAAGAAAATACATACATATAACTGATTGTGTCCAAGAACTTATATACTACAGCATAGGGTAGTTGTAGCATATAGGGTAACAACCATAGCAGCCTACAGGCGCTATAGGCTTCAATGTAAAAAAAAAGAAGAAAAAAAGAAGCTGTAGCATAAAGGGTAACAAGCACAATAGTCTACGGCCGCTATAGGATTCAACGTAAAAGAAGAAGAAAAAAGAAGAAGCATATACTCGTGAACAAGACATGCGAGTGGCGCCATAAATACTCAGCCGGGACTCGCCAGTACAAGACTCCATGCAGCCTCGCTAGTCATGGATAAGTACCCGGATCAAAACCACTGGCCAGTGAGTAGGACTTTTAGGCTGGTGGTACGAGGCATCACAGCCACTCAATAGTAAGTGATTGAATTACTTATCATACTTAAAATAGTTTAAATAGTTACAAGACCCCAAATTATTCTTGTGATAAGCTTACTCTAATGCACCGAATGTCAGTCTACCTTTCTGAGGAGAGAGAGCGAGAGAGAGAGAGAGAGAGAGAGAGAGAGAGAGAGAGAGAGAGAGAGAGAGAGAGAGAGAGAGAAAAAAAAAGAGAGAGAGAAACAGTGTTGTGTAGAAAGCCATTCCGATTGTGTTTCTAAGCATTATACTTATTACGGGTAACTTCTGCTAGTGATAATACAACAGTGAGGATAATTATAATAGTAATAGTAATGCTATTGGTGGTAACAACAGTAATATTAATGTCTATACTAATTGGTAATAAAGGTTAATGTCGTGCCTGTCAGCACGTGTATTTTTTTATTTTTTTTATTTATTTATTTACATCTATTACATAATATATATACATATACACATTGGCATAATATGAGGAGTCAAAAGAAACAGTTGACAGACAGTTGAGATGATGACAGCGTAAATATCACGGCACTGGATATGAAGTCGCGGGTTACGAAGAGCGGGCAAACATGTCGGGTGTGGCGCCTCACTCTGGTGCACAGGTTCGCCTGGCTACCATGGCGTCCAGCTCCTGCTGCCACGCCTCCTAATCGTTATTTAGGGCGTGCAGACGCTTCTTCCACTGCAATAGGAGGCCCTCGTGGTTTTGGGAGTAGTCCTCCTTGTACCGTAATTCTCGCTCCTTGACGGGCTGGGGCACGTCGGCCAAGTTGAAGCGCAACTTCCTGGGCCGGACAGTGTCGGGCACTTGCTCGCCCTCGCCGATGGACTTCGCGCTATGTTTATTACGCATTTTCTTCCGCAGGTCGGCGTCCAACTCATCGTTGAGTTGGATAACCCTGTCCCTCCGGGCTTCCTGATGTTCGCGCCACTGCCGCTCAAGCACGCGCATCTGGCGCTGAAGCTCCGCTGGACTCATCGTCTCCTTGCATTCCGTACAGTCATACACCCGGAGGCAGTGTTCACACTTCATGCTGAACACTGAGTCACCCTGCTGCGGCGGGCCGTTACCCTCCCGCGCAGGGGCACTCCTCTGCTGGCGTGCTGACACGGTGGTCATGGCTCTTGGGATGCAATCACTCATAGCTGAGGATACTTCCATTGTCTTGAAAGTACTTTTGAAGAGGCAGTGATTGCAGGCGCCCCCGCCATATTAAAGAAGAAACGCCTCGTGAAGTTGGAACCAATGAGGTTGGAGTTGAGTGGTGAGGAAAAGACGCTACATAAGAGTCATTATTCCGTATTTACTCATGAGTATTGTTCCTTAACGACCACGAGGGTGAACCTCCAAGCTACGATGCCCAGGACTCGCCACTCAACTCCAACCTCATTGGTTCCAACTTCAACTCAACTCCACCACCTTAACTCCAGCCTCATGGGTGCCAATCTGCTGGCCGCACCAACACCTTCATAGTACAGAATAATTACTTTTAGGTAGAGTGTTACGCACTCTACACACGAGCTCGTTAAATGAAATATGGTCTCCATATACAGTCTCCATTGCTGATCTTTGCGCCTCGTCTTGTTTCCCTGAAGAGGCCTCGGATGTAGTGTTTCGGAGGAGGGAGAAGTGTGTGTGGGTCGTGATGAGCTGTTACAGGTCTCTTCTTTCCTCCATGACAGCTCTTCGTTTTTCCCTCCCACTTGTTTCTTGCTCTGCTGTATCTCTGGCTTCCACTTTCTTAAATCGCATCGGCTTTCTCCCACGACAATCTCAGGATTCCCCTTGTAAGGCCAAACGGAAATGTGGGTAAAGTTTGGCAATACGTGAAGTGACGGCTGCTCCTTGAGGCTCAGGGAACGTAGGAGACATAAGTCGAGTGCTTAGATCCTCCTTGACACTTGTAATATCTCTCACTTCAATATTTTTGTTCATGTCATTCCTTCATATCCTTATAGTTTATTCTGCACATGTTTCGAAAATTAGCTGCTGGAGACTAAATCGCTTCAATAGTCAAAGTTAGCATGTATTATTGAGAAACATTTACGTATTCATATCCTTGCATTAATTTCCTTAACTATATACACATTAACTCAACGAACGAAACACGGAAGGTATAATCAAATATATTAAAGAACATCACGGTATGGACTACAGAAAACACATTAGCATATGAAAGACATGTTATCAGTATTTTAAATAGTCCAAAAATATTTATAGCATGAATGGGGTAAAATGTTCAAGGCTAGAAGCGATTTTATATATACAGAAGTGAGACTGTTGCTACGAGACATCCAGACATGTAGCAGTAAACACAGAGTGAGGTCTTGGCATGTTATGGAGATAAGCAAATATATAACCTTAAAATATGGAGACCCTTCGCGACGTAACACCTAAGGATGAATATCACTAAAGGAAAGTAACAAGATATTTTATGAAGAGATGAAAGGACCACGTGCGGGAGAAAAAAAATGCATGTGTGAAGTATCAACAAAATTAAGCTTATGTGCCAGGAGATCAATGTATGTTTTGCTCCACGATGGGTATAAAATGGCATGTACCGGGACACAAAGCAGGGTGTAAATTCACTCCAAAAAAATAGGTTGTTGACACGGGAGATAAAAGAGCAGAAAACTGACTATAATAGCATTTTGGACGTTCAATGTGCAGTGAAACAAAATGCCGGAATCTCGGGGTAGGAAGAGACGCACGATCCCTATTGAAAGTAAAAGGAGTTACCGCGCTGATCTAAGAGAACAGTAATGGTCTGAGAAGACATTACCTAGATTTACCGCCGACAATTAATATTAGGAAAAGAATGATGTGGGTGGATTTATGGAGCGGACTTGAGTAGATGCAATGGATTAAGAGAATTTATTGGATTATCTACTTCAGACGCTCACCAGGGATTTCTTGACTATTGAAATATCAGAGAAAAGGTCCATTATAGGGAGTCGGGCACAGGCAGTGTTTAGGTGCTCGTTTCTCCACCCGAGGAACTAATGATAGCAAGAGAAGAGTGTTAGAGCTGATCACACCAAATACTAAATTGAGAGGTGTGCTTGGAAGAGTATTTGATGTTTCAAATTACGTGGAGAAAGAGAGAGAGAGAGAGAGAGAGAGAGAGAGAGAGAGAGAGAGAGAGAGAGAGAGAGAGAGAGAGAGAGAGAGAGAGAGAGAGAGAGAGAGAGAGAGAGACAAGAAGAGCATCATACAAAATAGTTCATCCATTTGCTCTCGTTTTACGCTCATGACATCAACTTTATTTCACGTAAAAAAAAACCGGGTAAAAAACCCTCTACCTTCTTCAGCTTTACCATATTTTCAGAACCATAATACGTCAAGCTACACCTTCTTCTCTGCTTCACACTTCATTTCATCAAACAGCAGATTTTCACCCCCCTATGAGCCGTTTGCGTCATATCTATTTCCGCTCCTGTACCTTCCCTCAGCCCAGCGTTGAAGAATAGAGGGAAGGAGCTGGAGGGGGGCAAGGGGGTTAAGGCCGCGAGGATTCCTAAGGGGTTCTAAGGGTTACGATATACGATGTCTTTCCTGTGATGCTTATAGTGTGTTGCGGTGGATCTAAGTGTTTCAGGGTGATGTTTAGCAGCCTCCAAAACACGGTAGAATATCACACTAAATGACCCCCGCGACTTGCTCTTAAAATGGAAGTTAAAAGATAAGGAAGGAGAGGAAGATGGTCGGCAACAGTGGAAATGAGCGGTGAAGGCAGATTAGAAAGGCCTGTCACTTTTCAGATGGTCCCTTTTCCCTTTCCGCCTTTTTCCCCTCTTACTCTTCCCCTCCTTCTCCTCCCCCTCTTCCTCCTTTTCTTATACTCCTTCACGTCCTCTTTCTCTGTCTCCTTCTCCTCCATATCATTCTTCCTTCTCACTTCTTCCTGTTTCCTCATTTTATCCGCCTCCTCTTCCTCCTCCTTTTACCTCTCCTCTACTTGACATAATAAGGTGGGTTGATAAGGCCAAGGCGTCAATTGGGGGGGGAGGGGGGAGGGGGGAGCGAGGGGGCAGCAGCAGCAGCAGAACCAAGACCATTATGCTTCTCCGATAACCTTTAGCATCTTTAATATAACAAAACCCTCGTTCGTTACCAGTCTTGCCGATTAAGAGACCATTTACAGAACATCAAGTTACTCTTTAGCTGCGTTGGGATGGGTGTGGGAAGTGGAGGAGGAGGAGGAGGAGGAGGAGGAGGAGGGAGGAGGAGGAGGAGGAGGAGGAGGAGGAGGAGGAGGAGGAGGAGTGGCGGGGCGTGTATGAGGTAGGTTAGAGGGAAGTGAAGCCTAAACTGAGACACGTAATGATACCACGGAATAGTAGAAGATGAAGGGGAAAAAATCACATCTCTCTTTATTTTCTCCCCATGTTCAAAGAAGAGATTGACGGCTGGGTAGGAGTTAAAAAATAATAAAGGAGATGTAAGTCGAGCTTGGGTGAGGCGCGAGGAGAACGGGTAGAAGGGAGCAGCAGGCAAGGTAGCGTCGAGAAGGCCAGAGCGATCGGGTGGTGAACGTTGGGACTGAGAGAACCAAAGGATGGAGAAAAAAAAAAGTTAAATTGCAGCCCAAAATATTAATTCCTCACATGTATACGTGGGCTCTTGATAACATATGAGAATAATAATGAAGATAATAATGATAATGATAATGATAAGTGATGATGCTTGTTGTTAATAGTGCCAAAACCTCAGACGAAATAAAGAAGTAAAAGGTAAAAGAGATCATGTGGCGTAAAGATGAGGCCAAGTGGTTACCAGACTGCTTGGTGTTAGTGAGGAAAATACCTGACACAGATCGCCCGTTGGTGTGGATCTGGAGGAGTCTGAGGGAGGCATGATAGCGGGGGAGCGGCGTCGAGCTACAGAGGGAAGCTGGGTCGACAGAACGCAGCACAAATGAGGATAACGGGACATGGCAGCCAGGACGAGGATGGCAAGGGTCGGGTTGCGGTAGGATAGGTTAGGATTGCTGGAAATACAAGTGTAGGGGGAATGAGCGGCGTCTATTGGGTCGACTTAGGATATTGGAATGGGATTTGTCTGAAGTGTTTGAGGATTGAGAGGAATCGTAGGGTGAGGGGGAGTGAGGGTGGCGTCCTGATGCGCGTGGAGGTGCAGATTTGAGGTGTTCTGCTGCTACGTGAGGACGAATCAATAAACAGGGCGGACACACGGCGAGGGAGGGAGGCCATGCCAGGCACCCGCAACCCCCCTCGCGCTCCTCTCTCATGCTCTCATGCAGTGTTATTTTATTATTTTCACTTCATTTTTTTAAGAGAAGTTTAGTTTAGTTTTTTCTCATCGATTGTTTCCTGTTTTTTCTTCAGTTTTCACGTTTAAATCCTAGGAATCTATAGTTGTGTCGCGGTAATGTTTTATTTCTAAGGTCACTTATCGCAGGAATTTATAGTTGTGTCAGGGTAATGTTTTATTTCTAATGTCACTTGTCGCAGGAATTTATAGTTGTGTCACGGTAATGTTTTATTTCTAATGTCACTTGTCGCAGGAATTTATAGTTGTGTCACGGTAATGTTTTATTTCTAAGATCACTTGTCGCAGGAATTTATAGTTGTGTCAGGGTAATGTTTTATTTCTAATGTCACTTGTCGCAGGAATTTATAGTTGTGTCACGGTAATGTTTTATTTCTAAGATCACTTGTCGCAGGAATTTATAGTTGTGTCAGGGTAATGTTTTATTTCTAATGTCACTTGTCGCAGGAATTTATAGTTGTGTCGCGGTAATGTTTTATTTCTAAGATCACTTGTCGCAGGAATTTATAGTTGTGTCACGGTAATGTTTTATTTCTAATGTCACTTGTCGCAGGAATTTATAGTTGTGTCACGGTAATGTTTTATTTCTAATGTCACTTGTCGCAGGAATTTATAGTTGTGTCACGGTAATGTTTTATTTCTAATGTCACTTGTCGCAGGAATTTATAGTTGTGTCACGGTAATGTTTTATTTCTAATGTCACTTGTCGCAGGAATTTATAGTTGTGTCACGGTAATGTTTTATTTCTAATGTCACTTGTCGCAGGAATTTATAGTTGTGTCGCGGTAATGTTTTATTTCTAATGTCACTTGTCGCAGGAATTTATAGTTGTGTCACGGTAATGTTTTATTTCTAAGATCACTTGTCGTTCGGTTTTTTTTCTTTGCATAGACGCATTTTATAATTAAATGTAAAATTTAACATTTAGGAAAGGGTGTAAGAATTTTTTCTTTCTAGATTAGTAGTACTATTAGCATATTCTCTGCTAAATGCTTTATCGAAAATGTATGTGATATGTGATTAAATAGAGTAAAATTATATAAGGTATAAAATATTATTCAAATATTATATATTCAAATGCAGCATAGTACATAATCTGAAAAAATAAGCATAATGATGCACATGAAAAACAACCTTTGTCGCCCCAGCCACGTACAATAACAATTGACACAAGATTGTGAGGAAACCTAAACCGAGGCTTTCCCTGCCGACCCGTCTCCTTCCTCCTCGCCGCCGCCGCTGCAGTCCGGGTCTCAGTACACTTGCCCGTCTCAGATTCAATAGCTGACACCAATTGTATTTTCCCCTTCAGCGCCTTCCCCATAGCCCCGGCCAGCCACCTCCTGCACGATTTTTTTCCTTTGCTTTGATCTGTATCTCTCTCAATTTTGTGTGATATATTTTTTATAATGCATCAAACATATCTCACATCAATCAATCAATCATTGGGGGCATACGCCGGGGGGCGCGTCGCCTCGCCCACCCTACGACGTCACCACTGCCAGGCCTCCTCGTCTCAGAGAGTCCCACTATATCCACCCTCAGCCTACTGAGCTCGCCCGATAGGAGAGGTAGTCGATGATCGTCTGAGAGGCTCAGAACGTTCCACGAGCCCACACGAAGAACCCTCCGCAGGTTGATCCCAGGAGTGATTCGACGGGCAGGCGCCGCCTCTGCACTGCCCCGGCCACCTCCATAAGAAAAAGTTGGGCTAGGGGGCCCTCCCACTTGATTTAGAGTGCGGGATTCCCGAGGGCTTTGCCCCGCACTCGTCATAGGCAGACCCCTCCCCTGCATCGGCATAGGAGGGGTCTGCATGGTCGGGCCCCCCGGCAAAACCGGGTCGGGGGCGCGATTACCGCGCCCCCGGCCTCTACCTCTTAACATGTTTGTGGCTAGTTTAGTTTTTACAGGGAGGGGTTGCAACCCCCCCCCCCCCAACCAATCTATATCAGGGATTGGCCTTACTGCTCACCGTGGCCAGGGACGCAGAACCCCCTGTAGGGATTACCCCAGGCTGCCCACACAAGCTATGCACTAAAATATTCAGCTGAGGAGCCTTTAATATGAATTTGATTGTGGTGACAAGATATAGACTTGAAAACATGTTTGCTTACCCTCCTGGCTCCTTTCATTTCCTTTAAGACAATCAGATTATTGTTAAAATGAGAATTGGAGTGAAGGAAGGGAATGTCAGGGCAACTGTATTGTGACCTAAATTCTAAAGAAATCCTGGGCTGTTGGTAGCCAGCGAGGGTTGGAGTAGTGTGTGGGTGTGCTAAGGAAGAAACACGAAAGCTCTGGCTTAGAAAGAAGTTATAAGGAGGATACATAGGAAGATGACAGAGAGAGCACAGCGGAGAGGCAACGAGCGACCACAACATGGCGAGGTGCGAGCGGTGCGGCGGAGCTGGGTGGCTGGCGGGCAGGGCGGGCGAGGCGGCCCACGTCCTCTTTGAACGGGCAAATGGCCGACCTTCGCCCGCCCCCATCCTCTTCCTATTACACTTGCTGTAAGATCGACTTATCTGTCATCCTTCCAGCCCATCTGATATCCCGCGGAGGTGTATCATGCTTCCATAATTGCGTTTTTTTAGCCAAGGGTGACTGATAGCCCGGGGAGTTTTGAGGGCAATTTCGTTAAAACCCCGGGAAAAATGGCGGAGGGGGGAACCCCCGCCCGCGCTCAGCCCTTCTCCGCGGAGGGACACGATTTTTATTTTTTAATTATTTCACTCCCAGACAAACGGGTGAATCAACCCCCCCATGTGAAAAGCCCCCTTCCCTCCATTTTTTCCCCCAAGGCCTGGTAGGGTTATTTAAAAAAAAACGAAAGCAAATGGACTCTGTAAAAAAAAAAAAGTTGAAGTTAGCGAATTTTGGGCGACGTAAAACAACGGGCCCCCCCGGCCCTATCCCGCCGTTATTGCCAAATAACTTCCCTATAGGGAAAGTGTTAGTAACTCAGCTCTGTGCCCCCAACCAACCTAAATTTGCCTCACATTTCTGTGGAGGTATGACCGGGAAAGGAGAGAAAAAAAAATAATAAAAATATTTTTTTGAGAGGCTAAAAACCAAACAAAGGGAAATTTTTCTTGGTAAAAAATAGGGGCGGGGATATTTTCCCTATAGTAATTTATTACAGATGGTAAGGAAATATAAATACATGGGATATCGAATCCTTATTTCCATCAGGGGGGGTTTGGGAGGCAAAGCTTAATATGCCGCACCAAGTTTTCTGAAAACTCTGTGGGCTTTATACAGGCCAAAATTTAGATATACCCCAGTTTTTTTTCTATCCCCTGTGCTTCATTAGGCTCGTAAATTTGATCAACGGCGATTCCATGTAGATTAAAAAGAGGAACAGGGGGTTTATTTGTTTATAACGACACGTGATTAAAAGCCTTTTAATTTAAAACGGATATTGAAGCCTTTTCAATACCAAAGGGGAAAGGACGCCATGCAGCTCCGCAGTTACCCTGATTTATACCTCACTAACCATCCAGTAATGTATAAAGGCTGTGTAATTTACAGCGCGATGGTTTTTAATTTCCCTTTTATCAAAATTAGGGCGGGGTGTGTGCCCCCGGGATTTTGGGGCGGTGCGGTCGACTGTCCCCAAGAAAACTATTTCCCCGAGGGGAATTATCGGGGCCTAAATATCGTTGCCGATAATATTGGGCCCCACCTTCCGAACGAAATCATACGGCTTAATGGTTTTTTTACGGTCTTGCGGGGGTTTTTTTTATTTTAAATTTTAAACCGCATCCCCGTATATTTTTTAATAAGGAAACGCGGTGGTAATGAAGAAAAAAGGAAAAAAATGAGGATGCGGTTTTCCCTTTGGCGGGAAAGGACTTTTTTCCGCCACCACCCCACTTCTACCCTTCTCTCTTTCGGCGCCAGCTCCGCCCCCACCCCACCACCCCACCCCATCCCCCACCTACCCCAAAATCCTACTGCCACCTTCGCTCCCTTTACCGTCATTTGGGGACGACTCTGCCCTGAAAACAGCAAGCCCTGGGGGCCCCCTTTGCTGCACAACAAACAACACACACACCACACACACAACACACACACCACACAACACACACACACACTCCACGCCCAAAATAAACAGTTAGCGTGTACTGCATCCGGCAAAAAAACTCATCCTATAAGATCCCTTCATATTAATACTACACTTTCATAAAATACAATGAACACACACACAAAAACACAACACACACACACACACACCACACACACACACACACGTGCGTTTACGACGCACGAAAAGATAAAAAGACAAATTTTCTCGTATCCAAAAAAAGACGCACACAATTCAGGAACAAATTAAATTCCTGTGAAAGGTAACAAACAGAAATTTAAGATAAAACCCTTTCTCCCCCCTCCCCCTCCCCCTCTCCTCTCTCTCTCTCTTTTTCCCCCCCCTTTTCCCCTTTTTCTCCTCCCCTCTCGCCCCTCTTTCTCACCCACCCCCTTTTCCCCCCCTCCCCTCCTCCCCCTTTCCCCCTCTCCCCCCATTTTTTTAACAATTTTTTTTTCCCAGCAATGTTTTTACCACCCCGCGGGGGGTGTGTTTTGTTTTTGGTGGTTGGGGTTGTTTGGGGGCCACCCCGGAAAGGGAGGGACAGGAAATCCAGGAAGCCTCACCCCCACCCAGGCACTTGTTGGTGTTTTGCCGGCCCCGAAAAAGGGTTTTTGGGGGGTTTGGGGCGGGCAACGACCCCTGGTACCCGCCCCCCCGCCATAAAAGGGGGGGCCCCTTTGGCACATGCACAAGTGGGGCCCCCAAAAATGGTTTGTTTTACCCGCCCCACCCTGGTGGGTACCATCTTCAACGATTAACCCCCCCACCCCCCAACCACTTCTAAAAGGATTTTTCCCGGGGGGGGTTTGTGGGGGGGGGATTCCCTCCCCCTTTGCCTGGAAAAAAATTGGGGGGCCCGGGACCCTTAAAGGTGGCGAAAACTAAAGCCCCGTGAGCCCGGGGGGCCGGGAAAGGGGCCCCGGCAAGCAACCCTAACCCCCTCGTGTTGGGGGGAAGAGGCCCTACCAGGGGGAAATCCCCTTGGGGGCCCCGACCTTTTTTTTTCCCCCCTTTCAAACCCCCAAGGATAAATCCCCACACCAAATTTGACCGCGAAACCCACCTTTTTCCCCCAAGTTTTTGGGTTGGGGCCGGAAAAAAAAAAATTTCGGGGGGTCCAGGAGGAAAGGAAAAACCCCCCAAAAAACCGCAAAGGTATTTAAGGCCTTTCTTTTTTCTCTTCTTCTTTTTGTTTATCCCCTTTTTGTTTCCCTTTCCTTTTTTTGGGGGGCCCCCCTTTTTTTTTTTTTAATTCATTTACCCCTGTGGGGGGCCCCTTTTTTTTTTTTTTTTCCTTTCCCTTCTTTTTTTCTCTTTTCTTTTTTCCCCTTCCTTTTTTTCTTTTTTCCTTTTTTTTTTCCTTTTTTCCTTCTTTGGGAAACCCCCTTATCCCCCTTTTTTTTCCCCCTTTTTTCCTTTTTTTCCCCTTTTTTTCTTTTTCCCTTTCTTTTTTTCTTTTCCAAAATTTTTTCACGATTTTTCCTTCTTTTTCCTCTTCCCTTTTCCCTATTTCCCTTTTCATTCCCCTTTTTTTTTTTCCCTCTTTTCCTCTTTCTTCTTTTTACTTTCCCTTCTCTTTCCCCTCTTTTCTCTCTCCTCTCTCTTCTCCTCCTCTCCTCTCTTTCTTCTCTCTCTCCCTCTCCCTCTCTCCTCTCTTCTCTCTTCTCTCCTCTCCTCCTCTCCTTCTCCTCTCTCTCTCTCTCTTCCTCTTTTTTGTCTCTCCCCTTCCTCTCTCTTCCTCTCTCTCTCTCTCTCTCTCGCTCTCTTCTCTCCTCTTCTCCCTCTTCCCCTCCTCTCTCTCTCTTTTTCCCCCTTTTTTTCCTCTCTTCTTCTCTTCTTCTTCTCTTTTCTCCCTCTCCTTTTCTCTCTCTCTCTCTCTTTCTCCCCTCTCTCTCCTTTCTCTTCTCTCTCTCTCCTCTCTCGTGTTTTGTGTTCAAAGTCACGGGGAGATGAATTCCGGGAAATTTTGGGCCAGAATTACAAGCCATGATTTTTTGTATTTTTTTTAAAATTATATCTTCTATTTTTTCCCTCGTTGCATTCCTCCTGTCGTGTTTTTTTTTATACTTTTATACTTGTTTTGTTTTTTTGCCAAATTCTCAGCGAGGGTTGAGTTGAGGTCGCTTTACCACACCGGAACAAAAACCTGCGAAAAAAAAAATTTCCATACACACAAAAAAGAAAAATACCAAGGGAACCTTGTCTTATATTCATTCAGTTTTGTTTTATGGAAGCGAAGATGATTGAAATTAAGTATTCAGTTTTTTAAAAAACGAAACAAGAAAAAGACCTATTTGATTGTTTTTAATGCCAAAAAAAAATGAATGTCCCAGAATCAATCATATGGGCACAGGGCAAGCATAAAAAGGGTAGGGTTGTAGAAGATAGCGAAACGGGGGGGAAAAGGGGAAAAAACGGAATTTTTAGCAGGGGGGGTTTAGATCGATGCGGATGTGGATTTTTGGGGGAAAGGGAAGTTACTTGCCCAGGGAAAAAGGGATGGGGGGGTTTCCCGGGAGACTGTAAAAAAAAGAAAAAAGAAAAGCACATTTATGTTTGTGTTTAGAACATAAAAACACAGGAATTTAAAGGAAGCTACAAGGGGCCCTTTTAACCCTACACGTGGTTTTCCTGATATGTAATATATAAATTAAAATTAAAATTTTAAAATTAAATTTAAAATATTTCCTAAAAAAAGTTTTAACTGATGTTGGGAAAAAATCAATTGAAATAAAACAAAATTTATTTGGGCCTAAAGTTGTCTTGAAATTAAGTGCCTCTATACAAGATAAAACACTAGTACTTGTACAGTGCACAACTGCCCTCATAAATAGTTTGTTTGGAGTTGAAAGATTTTTTTTTTTTTATATTTTTTTTAGTTTGAAATAAAATTATCATGTTTTGATTTTTTATTTACGTAAAGCCGTATGAGTTTTTAAAAATTTTGTGATGTGTTTTGGGCCCCCCAGTCTGTTTAGCGCTGTGTTGCTGTGTTGTGTGTGTTATGGCTCACACTTCACCCTTTCCCAGTTTTTCCTTACATCGCCACCGCCTTTTCCCGCGTCGCCAAATAAAAACCCAAAAAGGCGAGTGATAATTTTGTTTTCCAGATCACTCGATAACAACATGAAGTGTGGGGGGTCAGGTGTTGGGGAGGGAGGTCAGCGCGTTCTTATAGTCCACGGTCCATAGGCTGATTTGACAAACTTTTTCCCGTTTTAAATGGGGCTGTTTACTGTACTTACTGTGAAAAGCAGACATCAAAACAAAGATGTTTTTAAAGCTTTTTTTTTTTTTTGGGTGCATTACAAGTGTATATAATTTTTCACGTGACGTCACGTCCCGAAAAAACAAAAACAAAGCGACGCTGGCCGTGAGGCGGCCGGGGAAAAACCCCGGGGAAAAATTTTCTTCCCAAAAGTATTTTTCCCCCCCCCAAATAAGTTTATCAGTTAAATGATACCTGTTATCTTGGGAAAAATTTTGTTCTATAATTTTATACATAAAACACCTAAAACACTACTAAAAATCCCATTATGAACTGAAGAAAGTCATGAACTTAAAATTCAATTAAACTCTTCGCCATCTAACATTTGTGAGACCGTATAACCTGGAGCATATCAATAGAAGCGGAAATTTTTTAGCTTTTGATACATTGAATATTTTTGTTTTCTGATATTGAATTAGCACCATGCATAAATATGCGTTAACTAAAAATATGTATCAAATCATGATGCAATGGTGGCTTGATGATGACATAATTGAGATGATGATATAAGCAGGCGCGCTACCCTCCCTTCACAGTACACGCATTTTATTTCTCTGTTAAGTGCTAACCTTTTTATTAAATTGCAGTTGGGAAATTTATATTCTTTTGCGGTGTTATAAAAATAATTTTGTATTCCCCATTTTTTTGAATTTTTTAATGTACGAGGAATAAATAGATCCAATCCAAATCTGAAGGACATAGTCTGACAGTAAAAAAAAAATCAATCACTTTCCAGCCTCAAAAAAAAGGTTAGTAAGCGTGGTACCCGTTTGACGGGAAGTAATGCCTTTGTTTACATCACCCCACGGCCCCTGCGGCCAGCCTGGTTCATTGGGGGAGGCTTCGTGACGTCAGTGCATATATTTTTTTAATGTGATAATATAAAGGGTATATTATTGTATTATATATATATTATTATATATTATATATATATAAAAATATATTATATATATATATATATATATATATATATAATATATAACTTTAAATTTTTAAATTATATATATATTTTATATATATATATATATATATATTAATATTATATATATATATATATTTAATATATTATAATATAATTTTAACAGTGTATAAGTATTTTAACCAAAAAAACTGATGAAAAAAAATATAAGTGGTTTTTAAACCCGTGCTTTATTTCGTAAAGAATGCAGGGAAAAAAAAAATCAAAAGTTCATTAAAATCTAATGTGACTATTTCTTTCACATGTTTTGCTAATGCCACTCTACGTAAAGTAATGCTATTAAGTAATGGCCCTGCTGCGCCTGGGGGGGCTCGTCGATCAGCCGGGCACTCAGTCGCCGCGGCTGAAGGGAACAGCGCGTGGCGGTGTGCGTGCGCCCCGCGTGCCTCGTGGGGTAGTCCCCGGGCCCCACACACCCCCCCTCCCGCCGAGGCCCCTGAAACGGGGGCGGCCGGCCCCCCTTTCCCCGCCCCCATTACCCACCCACACTCGCGCCCCCCCCTCCGGGAAAGTAGAAAAACCTCACCACCAAGCTGCGCTGCAGGTACTGCTGCACGCCGCCCTGACGCCACAGCACGCGGTGACCGTGCGGCATGGCACCAAAAAAGGCCCTGCGCCGTGAAGAGGCCGGGACGGCGACGCGGAGACGCACGGGGGGCGGACGTTTGGGGGCGAGGGGAGGGCGGGGGGTCAGTCTTGGGGGCGCGGGGGTAACGGGTGACTTTTGTAGTTTTTTTTAGGGCCCTTCATAACCGTAGTGCTGGGTGTTCTGATCCTGATCCTGATCCCAGGTGCTGATCGTCACTTTTAGGGACGGAGGGGGCGAGGGGGGGTGGGGCTAAAAGGGGTTCCAGGGGCCGGCGTAGGAGGAGCCGGGAAAGTTTTTTTTTTACAATTTTTTTTGGGATTTGGGCCCGGGGTGAGCTTTTGGAGAGACCTTTTTATGGCCCGCGTCCAACGGGGAGGGAAAGGAACAGCGTGTTGTGTCCCAGTGGATCAACTAAAATATACTTCACATCTTGCAACGCCGCCACATGTTTTTCCTTTTAGGGCCGACGTTGCGCCACGTAATTGGCCAGCCTAACGTGAGCAATCAGTTTGCGCGTGGGGGAATAGTTCCGACTTCTTTTCTCTCCTTTCCTCTTTCATCAGCCATTTGCCCTGACAAAGGGGCCCGCGGGGGATAGGCTATAAAAGGTCAAAGATGTGGAACACGGGCTACGAAAAGGTGCGGTTAAGGTATTTAAGGACTAAATGTCGTTGTGAAAAGGTTCCCCTGGCGTGGGTCTCGATCACCGCTGCGAGATAGAATTATTGAATCAAAAACTCCCCCACCGAACCGGCTTTCATACTGTCGTAAAAGGGGCCCCATATTCCTGGGCTAGGGGGGGCGGGGTTCCCAACAGCCCACCGTGGGGCTCCACCGGGCCCCGTAAACTTACCAAAAAGCAGCTTTTGTAAAAGCGGCACGAGTTGCCCCCATCGTAAAACTCCTTGCAACCGCCTCGGTGTTTTATAAAACCCCCCCCCGCCTACCTGAGTAATATGGGGAGTATGGTGTGTGATTATGGTAGGTATGGGGTGGAGTAATGAGTGGGGAGGAGGATTTTTGAGAATGAGTGGTGAGGTATAAAGGGGAGTACTAGTGGTGAGGTATGGATGTGGGGGGAATGAGTGGTGAGGTTTGGGTGTGTGAGTAAGAGTGGTGAAGGGTTTGGATTGTGAGTAAGATGGTGAGGTTGGAGTGTGAGTAAGAGTGGTGAGGTATGATGTGTATAATGAGTGGTGAGGTTTAGTGTGAGTTTAAAGAGTGGGGAGGTATGGGTGTGGGAGTAAAGTGGTTTAGGTATGGGGGGGATAATGAGTGGGGAGGGATGGGTGTGGAGTAGATGGTGAGGGTTTGGGTGTGGGAGTAAAGAGGGGGAGGTATGGGTGTGAGTAAAGGGAGGGGGGTATGGATATGTGAGTAATGGTGGTGAGGGTTTGGGTTGTGAATAAGATTTGGGGGGGTATGGAGTTGAGTAATGAGTGGTGAGGGATGGGGGTTTTGAATAATGAGTGGGAGGTATGGATTGTGAAATGGTGTGAGGTTGGATGTGTGGGAATGAGTGGGGGTATGGGGTGGTGAGTAAAGAGTGGGGAGGTTGGGTGTGGTAGTAATGAGTGGTGAGATTTGACTGTCCTTTTTTTATTAAAAATTTTCCTATTCCATGGGAAATTTTGTCTTTTTTTTGTTAGATCAGTGGGGTTTCCCAAAAACCTTTTTTCGTTTTTTCCCCACCCCCCCCTGTTCAAACCCCTCCGATTTTTATGTGGTGAAGAAAAAAGTAGCCAAAACCAAACTTGCTTAAAAACAAATATATGACCTTTTCCCCCTATATATATACACTTAAAGAAAAAAAAAGTCAATACGAATTGACTCAAAGAGATTTTTTTTTTGTCGACAAATGCTACCGTAATAACAGTAAAGTCACCACGGCAGTATGTCGCCCCCGCGCCCAAAATTTCAAATTTTGCATCATTACTGATTTTTTTTGGCCCTGAAGATGATACACAGTAGTTATATCTGACTGTATAATCTACCCTTTTCAGCGTTGTTTTATGCTTTTTATCTGAGTAAGACGGGTTTCGAATTCGCTGCATTTTTTTTTGGGCGACGCGACAACGGGACGACTCAGTAAAAACCTAGATGGGACTCTACTGTTGGTAGCCACTTTGTAATATTTTTGTTTTTTTTTTTTTTATAGCCTAATATGACACAGATGAAACACAAAAAAGACAAGACTCTTAATAGCCCCTTCTAACTTCCTATCCTTGAAACTGGATGTAAAATTTTAAATATTACCCCCCGCCACACATCTGTAAGCAAAAAAAAAAAATTTGGCCCGGGATTAACTGTTATTACGGGAGTAATTTTGAGTCCCCTCGGATAAATTTTTCCCCCTTAGAATCCTGAAATTTCCCCCCAGGGTAAATTTCCCCCAGGTTGAGAAAAACTGTGTCAGTAGTCTGGCAAACCCTTGTTGACCCCTTCTTACAAATGTGGGGTCACTGCATCTGTAACTTAATGGCCAGAAAATCGGAAAAATAATATATTGTTGTCTTCGAAAATAGTGCTTGGGATGAAAGGTGGATGTAGGTAAAGTACATGTGTTGAAGGGAACTACCACGTGTAGTAAGACTACCGGCTCTTTTAGTTTCCTTTTGTTCTTGACTGAAGTGGGTTTTGGGGCACCGGGCGGTAGGTCACGCCCTCCCCCCTTAAACCCGGGCCTCATCACCGCCCTCCCACACTTTGAAGTAGTTCCAAATTATTTCCCTTTTGATATCAAAATTACTAAATAAAACCCCCCATTCTCTACCCAACCCCTTTTAGCGACAATCACATATTCAATATACTAGGGGGGGGGGTGGGGCGGGATAGAAAGATAATTAATTCCGCCATAATTCCTCAAAATCCACCTTGGCGTGATTTCTTCTTGTGACCTCTACCCTTTAAGGCGCATCACTTGGCTATTGTACTAGGAGAGCCAGATAAAAATCTATAAGCCTCTCTACAAAGGAAAATCCTTTTTAATACTAATTATAATCCGCAAAAGTAAGAAAAATCCTTTTTTAAAAAATAAAATAAACCTTTGATAGTAAAAAAAAAAACGGTAGGCAGGACGTTTTTGGAAAGTCCCATAGGAACTGTGCCGTAGCATAAAGAAACTGTCGCCGACAGTGGAACGCTCGCCGACGCGGGAAATTCTCGGCGACGTTCCATTTGGAAAAGTGTAAAGGGAAAAGTAAAGGTTTATGGCTGTCTTCTTGGGAAAAAAATTTTGAAGAGTCTGTCCCCCAAACCCGACGAAACCCATGTCGGGGCAAATCTAGGCCAATGGGGCATTTCTACAATGGACAAATTGATTGCATCAGTACCGTCGAGCTTTTCCTGCCTACCGTTTTTTTTTTTACTATCAAAAGGTTTTTTCTATTATTTCAAGAGCAGGCATCCCCTTTGGTACAGTAAAAAAAGGCACTTTTTGGTAGCAAATGAAAAAATCATGGTTTTGCAACACCCTCAGCCCTAGTGGCCTCTTGTGGTCTGTTAAGAGGATTGTCTGCTCAGGTGTGGCGGCCATCACGCACCAATCACGAGGGGGAGGCACGGAAGGGGGAGGGGGCGGGAGGGGCGGGGGGAGGACCCGGGGAACCCCCCCCCAAAACACATAAATCTCAGCTAAAACCCCCAAACCGCCACTGAAACCTCATTTCGTTTTGAATCTGAAAAACGGGGCGGTCGGGTGTGAGATAAATACGAAAGCTTTTTTATTTTCCCCGAATTTAAATTTAAACCCTAAGGGAACACCCCTTTGGAAAACCGTCGATTTCCCCGAAATTTTTTTTTAAAATTCTTTTTTATGCGGGGGGGTTTTATCTCAAAAATTGTACGTGACTACTGGAGCCCGGGCCCATTTTTTAAATTTGTAGAATTTTTTTTTAAAGGGAAACCCCCAAATGCCCGGAGATGGTGGGGGTTTGGTATGGGGGTTGATGGTGGTAATGGGGGTGGTTGGTATTTTTCGTGATGGGGGGCCGGGGGGGGGTGGTGGGGCGTGGGTGGGGGTTTGGTGGGCGGTGGTGGTGCTTGGGGGGGAGGGTTTGGTGGTGATGGGGGGGTTTAAAGCATGGCTGCTGCGCAAAAAATACGAGCGAAGTTTTGCCCGATAAAGAGGAAAAAGTTTAAAACAATTTAAAGGGTGGGAAAACAAAGCGGGAGCGGTGATGACACGGGGGGTTTTGTAAGGGTGGGGGGGGTGGTGGGGGGGGCGGCAGTGTGAGGGTTGGGGGGGTTTTGTGGGTCGATAGTGGTGAGTGACGATTTATCGGAATGATGTGGATATGATGGTGGTTAGAGTACTGATGGGGGGCCCCCGGGTTTTTTAAAAAAAATTTTTCCCCTCAACCAAAAAAGGGGGGTGGGGTGGTGGGGGTGGTGGTGGTTTTTTTGGGGGTTTTGGGGGGGAAAAAGGGGGTTAGGGGAAAAAAAAAAAAAAACATTAGTAAAGGGGGGGTGGTTAAAAGGGGGGGGGGGGGGGGGGGGGGTTTGGGGGGATTAAAGGGGGGCCCAAAACCCCCCCCCTTTTTTTAAAAAATTTTTAAAAGTTTAAAAAATTTTTTTTAATTTTTGGGCCCCCCCTTTTTTTTTTTAAAAATTTTTTAAAAAATTTTTTTAAAAATTTTTTCAAAATTTTTTTTGGAAAAAAATAAAAAAAAACCTTTTTAAAAATTTTTAAAAAATTTTTTTAAAACCCGGAAAAAACCCCCTTTTTAAAATTTTTCCTTTTTTTTTTTTTTTTTGATTTTTTTTTTTTTTTTTTGGGGTTTTTTTTTTTTTTGGTTACCCCGGGTTTTAAAAAAAAATTTTTTCCCCCCCCTTTTTTTTTTAAAAAAAAAAATTTTTTGGGGGGGGTTTTTAAAAAAAAAAAAAAATTTAAAATTTTTAAAAAAAAAACCCCCAATTTTTTGTTTAAAAAAAAAAAAAAAGGGGTTTTGGTTTCCCCCGGGGGCCCCCAAAAAAGGGGGAAAAAAGGGGGCCCCCCCCCCGGGGGGGGTTTTTTTTTTTTTGGGGGGGGGGGGGGGGGGGGGGGGGGGGGGGGGGGGTTTTTTGGGGGGGGGTTTTTTTTTAAAAAAATTTTTTTTTTTTTGGGGGGGTTTTTTTTTTGGGGGGGGGGGGGGGGAAAACCCCCCCCCCCTTTAAAAAAAAAATTTAAAAAAAAAAGGGGGGGCCCCCCCCCTTTTTCCCCCCCCAAAAAAAACCCCCGGAAAACCCCGGGGGGAAAAAATTAGGGCCCCCCAAAAAAAAAAAAAATTTTTTTTTTCCCCTTAAAAACAAAAAAATTAAACCCAAAAATTAAAAACCCCCCCCCAAAAAAGGAAATTTAAAAAAATTTTTTTTTTCCCCCCCCCTGGAAAAAAAAAACCCCCAAAAAGGGCCCCCCCCCCTTCCCCCCCCCAAAAAAGAGCAATTTTTGGGAAAAAAAAAAAAAAACCCCCCCCCCCCAAAAAAAAACCCCCCCCAAAAATTTCCCATTAAAAACCCCAAAAAAATTTTAAAAATTAAAAAAAAAACCCCCTTTTTCCCCCTTTTTTAAAAAACCCCCCCCCCCCGTTTCCCCCCCCAAAAACCGGCCCCCCCAAAACCCCAAAAAAAAGTTTTTTAAAAAAAACCCCAAAAAAAGGGGGCCCCCCCTTTTTCCCCGGGGGGGCCCAAAACCCCCGGGGAACCCCCCCCCCCCAAAAAAAAAAAAAACCCCCCCCCCAAAAAAAAAAAAGGGGGTTTTTTTTAAAAAAACCCCCCCCCAAACCCCCCCCAAAAACCCCCGGGCCCCAAAAAAACCCAACCCCCCCCCCCCCAAAAACCCCCCCAAAAAACCCCGGGGGGTTAAAATTTTTTTCCCAAAAACCCCCCGGAAAAAAACCCCCCAAAACCCCCCCCGGCCCAAAACCCCAAAAAACCCCCCCCCCCCCCCCCAAAAAAAAAAACCCCCCCCCCCCTTAAAAAATTTTTTTGTTTTTTGGGGGCCCCCCCCGGGGGGGGGGAAAAAACCCCGGGAAAAAAAATTTTTTTTTTTTTTCCCCTTTCCCCCGGGGGCCCCCTTAAGGGGGTTTTGGGGGTTTTTTTTTTACTTCCCCTCCACTTTTCCCACTCGGTTTAACTACCAAACCAAACACTCCGAATCAACTCGGTGGGAACCAATAATGCAGAAAAAAAACAAGCTTCCCCAAAAATACTTACAAAACCCTCGTTATAAAAGGGTTGGAAGGAGGACTCACACAGCCTTCCCACGTGGTGCCCACGCCCCGACAACAGGGGCCCTTTTTCCACACAACACCTATAACGAGTGGGGTGCTTGGAGTGGGGGGATGATGCGAGGTAAACGACCTCTTTTATATGGGGGGAACCTATCTAGCTGGCGTGTGGCAAACCCTCGCCCCACACCATTGCTTCCTACCAAAAAGGGGCGGAGCAAAGGGCTTTCTGCCCCCAGCCATCTTGACCACCTCAAAAAAAAACGCGGGAGATTATTAAATTTTCGTCACAACACCACACACACACACACAACACACACCCCACACACACACACACCCCAACCACACACACACAGACCCCATACACACATACACACACACCCCACCACACCACAAACAACCCCAACAACACCACAACAACTTAGCAAATCGTAAAGTTTTCCTTTAGCTGGAAAATCCGTTGCCCCCTGGAAGTGGGGCAGGAGGTCAAAGGGTCCACCACCAGCCCTATGGGAAACCCCACTGAACCTCCCTTTGGCCTCCGTCCCCACCTCCACCCCTGGGGAGGCCCTCATTAAGGGGGCCCGTCAAGGGTCGTACAGCATCCCATAAACCCTCTTTCCTTAACGTGTCCTCGCCGTTGCCCTGCCATTTTAATTTGCGTGTTGTGCCTTAGAACTTCTTAGCCGCCAATTTTATTGTTTTTCCTCTATAGTTATTTTTTCCCAATTTATTCAAAACATCGTCCTTGTCATTATAGTAGTATTCTTTGTTTTTTTTCTCCTTTTTTTCTTCCCCTTTCCCTCCTCCCTACTCCTCTTCATCTACCTTGCTTTAACCTGCTCCTCCTCCTCTTTCCTCTCCTCCTCCTCCGCACACAGGTTTTGGGGGGGGGGGGAAGAGGGAGGAGTCTAATTCTTATCAATGGTTTTGCATCAAGTCGAGTCTCCAGTTGTACGAGACAGAGAGGAGAGAGAGAGAGGAGAGAGAGAGAGGAGAGAAGAAGAGAGAAGGAGGGAGAGGAGAGAGAAGGGAAGAGAGAGGAGAGAGAGAGAGAAGGGAGAGAAGAGAAGAGAGGCGGGAGAGAGGAGAGGAGAAGAGAGAGAGAGAGAGAGAAGAGAGAGAGAGACAGAATAATGGAACGTCCGATAGTGTGGTGATTAGTAGTGAAGGTACAAGTGTGAAAAGATGTTGGGGGGAACGATTTTTGTTGTGTGGGGGTGTGTGCGGGCGCACCCTGGGTGTGTGGGGTTGTGTGTTTTTGTATTTTACTTAGTTTTTTTTCCTAGTTGTAAACATAACAGGAAAAGAGCTATGCTCGTTTACTGTCCGTCTCCAAATCTACTATTATCAGCTTGCCCTTTGAAGCCTAAAATTTCTTCTTGCATTAATCACTTTTGCATCAAGGTTGTTCCAAGGCTTTCTATTTTCTTTTCTATACGGGAAGCTGTATTTTTTTTATACCCTCCCTTTCCCTGTTGTCCTTTTCAATTTTCTTCTCAATGGACCTCTTTTGTTAATTCTGTCGTCCCCTACACCCAAAAAGATCATTTTTCTATCAAATTTTTTCCAGACCCATTGATTGCTTCTATAAAAACTGCTATAAAAATCTCCCCTTTTCTCTTTCTTTTCCCCAAGTGTTGGGAGTTTTAGTCTTGAAAGTCTTTTTTTCATATGTTAGATCTCTCAGGGGTTTGGAGCCATTTTTGTGGCTGCTCTTTGTATTCTCTCAATCTTTCCTTAATATCCCTTGTTTTTTATGTGGTGAACCCAATCAACTGCCGCCATATTTCCAACCTTGGTCGAATCAAAGATGTTATCAATTTTTTGATTGTGTTTTTGTATATATATATTATAAGTTGTGTGTTGTGTGGTTTAAAAATCTGTTTTTTTCTGCCTAGTTATCTTTGTGGTATATTTATTATATTGTTTTATTTCCCTTGTTTTTTTAATCTTTGTTTTTGTCTTGTTTTTGTGGTAACGTCGCAGAATTGGGCGAGCCACCACATGGTTTTATATTTCCTTGTATATATTTCAAAGGCAGTGGGGTGAGTGAGTAAGTTGTGACTCACTACATGGTTAACTACGGCTATAAAAAGTTATTATAAACGAAAGATATATACCTTTGAGGAGCCAAGACCATTCCATGCAAAGGACGAATGTTACCGAATGGCTAAGAGCGACTCAAGTTGAACAATCGATGGTCTTATACAAACCCTGGAATAAGCATTAAAAAAGTCACTTGTGAATGGCCGCTGGGTGGGCGGGAACTGGGAGGGGCCTAGGCGTGTGTGTGTGTGGGGGGGGTGGGGGGGGGTAATTTTTTCTTCTTGCTTTCGTTTCTAATTTAATTTTATGCATTTTCCCGGCTTGCTTTCTAAATGCATTTTTGCTGTTTTTAATGTCGTTTTTAATTTTTGTTTATTCTCATTTTATTTCCCTATACCGCGAACCCCTTTTTTGTGGTTTTGTTTTTTTGTTTAAACTTATATTTTTGGGTTTTTGATAATTTTTTTCAAATCAGTTTACTTCACTTCATATTCATCTGTCTGGGTTGCTTCGGTTGATTTTTTTTTCCCTTTACAACATTTTACGAGCAGTCACTTATCTTCCTGAGCCTTGCCTCATTTTTCTTTT